>WFAB01002174.1:0-53721 GCA_018977245.1 Lethenteron camtschaticum
GGTGATCTGCCTGAGCCCTCTCCAGACAGAAGCAGAGTCGTTAGCAGAGAACTGATGTTTTAGTCTCTCTGAGTACATTCGTTTAGCCTCTCTCACCGCCTTGCCAAACCTGTTGTTCGACTCTTTGAAATTGTCTCTATCCCCACTCCTAAACGCTTCCTTCTTCTCCAACCTCAACCTTCTGAGCTTTGCTGAGAACCAGGGCTTGTTGTTGTTGAAGTTCACCTTGGTGCGTGTTGGAATACAGCAGTCCTCACAGAAGCTGATGTACGACGTCACAGCCTCTGTGAGTTCATCCAGGCTATTGGTAGCAGTCGTGAACATATCCCAGTCAGTACAGTCCAAGCACGCCCGCAGATCACAGCAGGTCTACAGAGCTTTAGGTTGTGCCTGTATGCAGGAATCAGGTGGACCAAGGCATGGTCAGAGTGTCTTAGTGCTGCTCGGGGGACGGCGTGGTAGGCTCTACTGACTGTAGTGTAGCAGTGATCCATGGGGTGGACCAGATGGCGTCATCTTCGGGAGAGAGGGAGGAAGGAGGTGGGAGTGGGGACGGAGCGTGGTAGCTTCGGGAGAGGAAGGAGGTGGGGGTGGAGAGGGAGCGTGGTAGCTTCGGGAGAGGGGGAGGAAGGAGGGAGATGTGGACGGGAGCTAGCGAGGGGTCGTGTCGGGTAGAACTGTGGAGAGAGGAAGAAAGAATAAACGGCAAGCAGCCCTGAGCGAAGACCTGGTCTCCGCGTGGATCTAAATACCCGGGGTGTCCAGCATGAAGACTCTACAATTGGTGTCGGAAGTTTCCGTCGAACCTTCGCAACAGGGACATAAACATTAGCTGGCATCGTGTCGAAAGCGACTGCTAAGAGGAAGAACGTACCAGCGGTGCTTTCGGACGAAGACGACGCCATCGACGGAGTCAGTGACACTGGAGATGCGGCCTCCTGCGCCGCTGCTGACAGCGCAGGAGGCGGCCGGTGGTGCTCCCCAGACGCCGCCACCGCCTGAGGGCCAGCCGGCCAGCTGTTCGCATCGGCCAACCGTCGCTGGACGCTCAACTCTGGACTGGTTGTCGGGGTTCTGGCAGCTGCTGTTGGATGAGGACTCGAAGCTCAAAACTGCTTTCCGCACACCCTAGGGTCGTTTCCATTTTAACTGCCTGCCGATGGGTCTCCATTCCGCCCCGGCCACCTTTCAGCGTCTTATGGAGATGGTCTTAGCGGGTCTTCAATGGGACTCGTGCCTCACATACTTGGATGATGTCATCGTTTTCAGCCGGACGTTCGAGGGACACCTACAACAGTTGCGGTCGGTCTTCATTAAAGTGTGGGCCGCTAACCTCATTGTTAAGCCCCAAAAGTGCCATTTCCTGCAATCCTCGGTTAAGTGCTTGGGTCACGTCGTGAGGACATCAGGGGTGGCTACCGATCCCAACAAAACTGAGATGCGTGCGCGCGTGGCCGACCCCTAAGTCTGTGGCGAGGGCTCCGTTATTGACCCTCCTGTGCGGTCCTCCTCATTCAGTGGGACGCAGAATCCCAGAAGTATCGTGTCGTCGTGCCCACGGTCCTCCGCGGGAAGCTTACCCGGGTTGTTCGCGGTAAAGTGATGCACTTGGGGTTTCGGAAGACGTTCACTATTAAACGTGACTGCTATTGGCGGGGTATGGAGGATGACGTGGCACTTTTGGTAAAAGGTTGCCAGGACTGCCCGTCGTAAGCCGCCGGTTCGGCAGGATCTGTCCCCGCTGCAGACGAGTCAACGGGCTTTCGACATCCTGGGCCCCTTCCCGGTTTCAAAAAGGGGCCATAACTATCTCCTGGTCGGGGTTGAGTATCTCACCCGTTGGCCTATGGCGTGGGCCTTGCCGGATCAGTTGGCCGCGTCCGTAGCCGATGCCTTTGTGCGTGACTACGTGTTGGACAAGGAGCCCCCCGAGCAACTCTTGACCAGGGCCGACATTTTTCCTCCCGGTTGCTCAAGGAGGTCTGCCACCTCCTGGGGCACGGGGGAAATCAGGACGTCCCCCTACCACCCTCAAACCGATGGTATGGTAGAGCGATTGCATCACACCCTCACGTCTATGCTATGTCACCAGGTGGACACGTCCCAGTCTGATTGGGACCTGCACGTCCCAGGGATCTTCGCGGCGTACCGGTTGGCACCTCGTGCCTCCACGGGATTCTCCCCCTTTTTTTACGTACGGGAGGGAACCGGAGTCCCCGATGCACGTCCAATTGGGCTTTGGCCAGAGGTCGCAAACGGGTTTTGATTCCTTACCCGTACCCGTACCCGGCCGCACCAGGGTCGCAAATGGGTACCCGTACCCGTACCCCGCCGGGTACGGGTAGCCGTTCCCTACCCGTACCCGTACCCTACCCGAAATGAGTCACAAAAGGTGACTCACCATGACTCACGGCCTACCCGTACCCTACCCGAAATGAGCGACAAACGGTTACTCACCAGTGACTCATGGCCTACCCGTACCCGTACCCTACCGAAATTAGTGACAAACGGTTACTCACCAGTGACTCACGGCCTACCCGTACCCGTACCCGGCCGCACCAGGGTCGCAAACGGCTACCCGTACCCGGTTGGGTACGGGTAGCCGGGTATTGGGTAGGGTGTCGGGTACCCGGTTGCGACCTCTGGCTTTGGCTCATCCGGTGAAGGATCCGCGATGCCTGCCCCCATGTGGGTTGCGTCTCGACAGGTCGCGGGAGGCCCGGAAGTAATTCGCCAGCCGGCAAGCGGCAAGTGAGAGGCTGACGGTGCCCCGGGGGTCCGGAGGTTGGTTCAAGGTTCAAAGTTCAAAGTTAATTTATTAGGTATAGCCCTGTGAGCCATTCGGCTCTTGAATCGGTGATAAGGCCTGGCTGCATTGCCCGCAGGTGCCCCTGGGGACGTCCCGTAAACTATATCGGCCATGGCAGGGTCCAGTGGAGGTTTTAGAGGTCCGGAGACCGTAGTGCGTGCGCATCCGATTCGGCCGGCGCCGTCGGATTGTGCAGCCCTCTCGGTTGAAGAGGTATGTGCCTTGATAATAGGATTTTTTCTGGCTACAAGACTGAAACCTTTTTGCAAGGAATCATGTCCGCATTAACCACAATACTGGTGTTCAAAATGCAAGCAAAAACACACTGATAATATATGCATTGTCCTTGAAACTGATTGGTCCACACCAAGCCGTCTCTGGTGTGGACCAGTCAGTTTCAAGGACAATGCATATATTATCAGTGTGTTTTTTGTTGCATTTTTACCACAAGTCTTGCGGTTAATGCGGACATGATTCCTCGTAAAAAGGTTTCAGTTTTGTTGCCAGNAAAAAAGGGGGGAAAACCCTATTACTATATTTTGGTTCTGGTGTTGAGGTGCAAATGACGACACGGAGGCAGGTCTTCTTGTAAGGGCTTCTGCCGGTTTATTAATAGGGGTTGTTGATAACTTCCACCAGGGGTAGGTGCCCTACACTGGGTCCGTCTGTCCCTAGCTCGGATAGCTCTTGGGCTCTCTGCCTCGAGTCGGATCGGGGGATCAGCCAACACCGACCGACCGGGGAGAGCAGCACCTTCTACAACTTGAGCCGGCTTCTCTCCAGACTCCCTGAGCTCTACCCCCGGCTGTCTCTTCAACCTCTCTCCATCCCGGGCTCCCACGGGGTCCCCCTTAAGTACCACCGCATCGCCCAGCGCGCACGACGTCACGTCCCGATATTACTCCTCTACACCGGCAAAGGAGATCTGATGAGATACGTGCCTTGTTCCGCTGAATCATCCCCTGATGTGTCCGACGAGCCGGGTCGCGGGTGTCGTGAGGCAGTGCGTCAGGGTGCATCTTCTCCGTGCTCCACCCGCAGGATCGCAGCACCTAGTCCTCACGGACCGGCCTGCGCCCCTCCCCAGGGGGAGCGGTCTCGCCGCACCGAAACGCCACCGCAGGACCAGGCTCCGACTCCAGGAGGCGGGGCCCAGGAGCGGCTTGTTCTGTTGAGCGCCCTTCCTGCACCGCCGCACGACGGGTCATGGAGTGGGGGGCCTCTGCACGGGCCATCTGGTCCCTTGTGGTTATCCTACCTTGTTGTGTTCCGCGTTATTGTTCTGCTTGTTGTGTTGTTGGCTGCTGGTCGTAGGGGTCACTCGAAAAATGTTATTTCATTTTTTTTTCTCCCCTCTTCTGTGACATCACGTTGGCAGCCGGGACGGCTGATTTTTCTTCGCGGGGGGGGGGGGGTGATGTAGTGGAGCACCGCGGAGACCCAACGTGGGGCGAGCACGGGAAGAGGGACGGAAAAGGAGGAGAGAGCGGGAGGCGAGGAGAGAGAGGAGGAGAGAAAGGGGGAGAGGAGAGTGGGAGTGTGTGCATGTGTGAGTGGGTGAAGGTGTGAGCGTGAAAGATCCGGGTGTGGTGGTGTTGGCCACAGCACCCCCTCGTACGCTGCGCCGGCCATCATAGGTGCTGCTCGCTAACAGCACTTGCCCCAACAGTGTGTTGAAGGTTTTACGGGGGATCTTTGTCTTTGATGAGCACAAGTGAAGTGCGTGGGGCGCTCCTCACAGTGTGTGAGGGGAGTGGAGGTAACGGTGCGAAGGTGTTTGAGTTTCTGAGTGTGTGAGCATGACTGCCCTATATGACATCATAACAACAGTCTGGACCACTGGACGGGTTCCGCAGGATTGGAAGGATGTCCTGGTGGTCCCCTCTTTAAGAAGGGGGACCGCACAGACTGTAACAACTACAGGGGCATCTCACTCCTCAGTGTGCCGTGAAAGGTCCTGGCAAGGATTATTCAACATCGCTTTGCTAGGCACGCTGAGGAAAGGCTTGCGGAACCCCAATGTGGTTTCATGTGAGCGTGTGTGTGCATGTATGGCTGCTTTGGGTACGTGGTCCAGACCTCCCCAGAGATCCTGGCCGACAGAGGAGGTGTTCAGGATGGTTGAGAAAAGTAGCTTCGGGAGAGAGGGAGGAAGGAGGGAGGCGTGGAAGGGAGCTCACGTGGGGTCGCGTCGGGTGGAAGTGTGGAGAGAGGAAGAAAATAAACGGCGAGCAGCCCTGAGCAAAGACCTGGTCTCCGTGTGAATCTAAATACCCGGTGTGTCCAGGAGGAAGACCCTACATGTGTATTATTTAATAACTAGACCCAATCAGGTGCAGAAATCAGAGGTGGCGGAGGTGGGGGAGGGGTTATTGTAATGATATACTACGTTAGTAATCAGTTAATTAGTATGTGTTTCCCCTATAAGGAATTGTAATTGTAATTGGCTCCTAGTGCCACACCCCGGCAAACCGCTTCAGCTGGCGGGCTAAACGACGTGAGGGGGTGATGTCAACACTGCATCGCTGGGCGAATGAACTCCCACGACGGAGTCACCGGCCAGGGCGGAAGGGTCTCGTTAGGACCCAACGGCCAAGTGTTCGGGACCAAGGCGCGCCACTTCGTTACTGTGGACTGCGGCTGTGGCCTACCAGCTATGGTTTGAAATAGCAGGGAAGGTGGATCTCTTCAGCCTTGGAAGGCCGTCTACCTAGGAGAAGGAAACTCTGATGTAAAACCTACGGCCCGAGGACCTCGCTGTCACCGTCCCAGCTTGCTGGGCCATGGCAGACGAACCCCGGATTTAAAGGGTGGGGTCAGTTCTGCGCACACTGCACTCCACTTGAAAGCTCCTTTGCGCAGGCAAGAAGGAAATCTTCACGTCTACCCCCCCCCCCCCCCGGTCTCACTAAGTCCTGTAGCGATGGGAAAGGGGCGAACCCGGCAGGTGTAAGATGACACTGGCAGCCGCAGTCTCAATCCTGCATGCAGGCGGCTCAGGCGCAAGTGGTCGTCTGATGATGACCTGGAAACGACATCATCACCCGGCAGCACCCTGAGCGACCAAGCAGCCTTTTCTAGGGACAGCACTGCTTGCTCCACACGGAGAGGGGCCTAGAAAAGGTGGCCTAAACAAAGCTCGTCTCCTCCTCCCTCAGTTGGCTTACCGCGGTCAACGGGCATCTTCATATGCGGTCGAATTACATCAAAGAATCGACGGCGCATCCCACTCGCCTTAAAAGGTGGGAAAGGACTCAAACTCGCATGCTGGAACATCAGAACCATGCTAGACTCAGCTGACAGCACTCGACCTGAGCGACGATCTGCTCTAACCGCATCATCTCAATGCGTCTACCACTTCGTGACCAACAACACGCAACGCTGCTCAGTGTGTACGCTCCAACTCTCCAGGCAGATCCCGCTGATAAAGACAAGTTTTACTCCGACCTACGCAGCCTTCTGCAGGATATCCCAGCTGACGACAAGATTGTCATCCTTGGCGACTTCAACGCCAGAGTGGGCAGAGACTCGGAAACCTGGAAAGGCGTACTTGGAAGGCACGGCGTGGGCAGCTGCAACGACAATGGACGCTTGTTACTTGAACTCTGTGCAGAACAGCAGCTTTCCATTACCAACACCATCTTCCAGCAGAAAGACAGTCTGAAAACAACCTGGATGCACCCTCGGTCAAAACATTGGCATCTCATAGACTACATCCTTGTGCGCCAGCGTGACCTAAAAGATGTCTTTCACACCAGGGTAATGCCCAGCGCCGAGTGTCACACAGACCACCGTCTTGTCCGCTGCAAACTCAGCTTTCACTTTAAACCCAGACCAAGAAACGGTGGCGCCCCGAGGAAGAAGCTCAAAGTCTGCAGCCTTCAGTCTGCCGCGGTCAAAGCAGCTTTCCAGAAAAGCCTACGATCTAGGCTAGAGGAACCGAGCTGCCTAGGAGACTCGCCTCCGATTCCTGAAGTGCTGTGGGACCGCATCAAAACTGTTGTTCTGCAAACATCTGAAGATACCCTCGGATTCTCCACGAAGAAAAACAGAGATTGGTTCGATGAGAACAACTTAGAAGTCCAGGAGCTGCTGTCAAAGAAGAGATCAGCACACCAGGCCCACCTGGCCCGACCATCCTGCCCGCACAAAAAAGCAGCCTTCCGCCTGGAATGCAGCACCATCCAGCGCAAGCTTCGAGAGATTCAGAACGAGTGGTGGACCAACCTCGCAGTAAAAACTCAGGTTTGCGCTGATACTGGCGACTACAGGGGATTCTACGAAGCCCTAAAAGCGGTATATGGCCCCTCGTACCAAATCCTGAGCCCCCTGCGGAGTGCAGACGGGAAAAAACTGCTCACTGAAAAGGACTCAATCCTGAACCGCTGGTCTGAGCACTTCTACACGCTCTTCAATGCTAGCCGCTCAGTCCAAGAACCAGCGATTGACCGCATCCCACAACAACCAGTGAAAACCGAACTGGATGTGGCACTAACATTACAAGAGACTGAGGAAGCCATTAAACAGCTGAAGAGTGGTAAAGCTGCAGGAGTCGATGGCATCCCTCCTGAAGTATGGAAGAACGGAGGCCCAGCACTGCACACCAAACTCCATGAATTCTTCGTCTGCTGCTGGGAGCAGGGTAAACTCCCTCAAGATCTCAAAGATGCAGTCATCATCACCCTGTACAAGAACAAAGGGGAGAAATCAGACTGTTCCAATTATCGTGGCATAACACTTCTGTCCGTCGCCGGCAAAATCCTCGCAAGAGTACTGCTGAATAGACTGGTACCCGCAATAGCTGAAGATCACCTCCCAGAGACCCAGTGTGGCTTTAGAGCCAACCGGGGAACCACAGACATGGTGTTTGTCCTGAGGCAGATTCAGGAAAAGTGCCGGGAGCAAAACAAAGCACTGTACGTCACCTTTGTGGACCTGACAAAAGCGTTTGACACCGTGAGCAGGCAGGGACTTTGGAAAATCCTGGACAAGCTAGGCTGCCCACCGAAGTTCCTCACCATGATCGTCCAGCTTCATGAAGATCAGCTTGGACAAGTCAGAAATAGCAACAATCTCTCGCAGCCCTTCCCTATTGCAAACGGCGTGAAACAGGGCTGTGTTCTTGCTCCCACGCTGTTCACCATTTTGTTCAGCATGATGCTCCAGCAGGTCACAGAGGACCTCGACGACGCTGATGGCGTATACATCCGTTTTCGTCTCGACGGGAGCGTGTTCAACCTGAGGCGTTTGCAGGCCCACACAAAGACCATGGAGCAACTGATCAGGGAGCTGCTTTTTGCTGACGATGCCACCCTCCTTGCTCATACAGAGGCAGCTATGCAGCGAATTACGTCCTGTTTCGCGAAAACAGCTCAGATCTTCGGCCTTGAAGTCAGCCTGAGGAAGACTGAAGTTCTTCATCAGCCCGCACCCCATGAGGAGCACCATCCACCAAGCATCTTCATTGAACAAACAGAACTGAAAGCTGTCCACCAGTTCAGCTACTTGGGGTGCGTCATCTCGTCTGACGCCAAGATCGACAACGAAGTCGACAACAGGCTGGCCAAGGCAAACAGTGCATTTGGCAGACTATACAAACGTGTCTGGAACAACAGAAACCTTAAAAGAGCCACAAAGGTCAACGTCTACAAAGCTGTTGTGCTGACCACTCTCCTGTATGGCGCTGAGTCCTGGGTCACGTACCGTCGTCACCTGAGTCTCCTCGAGCGTTTCCATCAGCGCTGCCTCCGCACAATCTTCAATATTCACTGGAGTGACTTCGTCGCCAACACTGAAGTCCTCAAGTCAGCGAAGGTCATCAGCATCGAGGCCATGGTCCTCAAGACACAGCTTCGTTGGGCAGGGCACATCGCCAGGATGGAGAACCACCGCTTGCCTAAGATCGTGCTGTATGGGGAACTGTCCTCTGGCCATCGCGATATAGGGGCACCACGAAAGCGATACAAAGACTCCCTGAAGAAGTCCCTCACTGCTTGCTGCATCGATCACCGTCAGTGGGCAACACAAGCAGCTGATCGCAACTCCTGGCGGCACACAGTCCACCAGGCCACCTCCTTCTTCGAAGATACCCGCAGGGCCCGTATGGAGGACAAAAGGAGAAGGAGGAAGAACCATGATCCCTCAGCACCCATCCCAGATGAGACCTATACTTGCAGCTGTTGTGGCAGGACCTGCTTGTCCCGCATAGGCCTCTTCAGCCACCAGCGTGCCTGCAGAAGACGTGGATGTCCTTCCTAGATCTTCGTTCGCGAAGCCAAGCCATGATGATGATAAAAGGGAAATTTGTGAATATGTGTCTGTTCAAAAGTTTAGCGTACTTCCCGACATGAAATTTGCCATGTGGGTACATTCCAGACTGTACACCATGAACAAATGATAAAATAGACNTTTGTATTTTTTTTGGTGAGGGGGGGGCGCAATAATGCAGAGATTTTGCACGGCACATGTGACGTCACATCTCTGTCATGTGACCCGTATGCGGAAGCGTCACGCAGTGTGCCTGCTCATGTCACGCACCCCCCCCCCCAATCCTCCGCGGGGAAAGTAAAACACAAATGTGTTGCAGGTCTAAGGCGTTCTTCGCGCAGCATTGGTTTAATATTTCAATCGTTTACTGCCGTACGCAAAGTTGTGTGTGTCTGCAGCAAGCGCGTGTGTGTGTGTGTGTGGAGCGGTAGTGTAGTGGTTAGCGCGCTGCGCTACGAACCCGGTGACCCGAGTTCGATTCCTACTCTGCCACCACCTGTGACGATTATTTGAACCGGTCCTGGGCCTCCCCTAGGTCGACTCGGCCTCAAACGAGTAACATGTGTGGTATTCTTTGGTTCTTTCCAAAATTAAGATTGAACATGTGTGGTGTGTGAACATAGCCACTGGGGAGACAAAGGTGGCGATTTGTGTTCTTTTAGTCTTACGCTGATGTTTCGTCCCGTCTGTCCAATATAGCATCTGCCACATAAACAATTAATTCGATATACAACTTCTGTTAGTAATTTACTAATTAACAGATTACTAACGTAGTATATAATCACAATAACACCCTCCCCTACCTCCGCCACCACTTATTTCTGCACCTGATTGGGTATGGTGATTTGGTTCAGTTATATAATACACATTACACCTCCTTATAGAGGAATCATAACAATTGACTGATTACTCATCTAGTATATAATTACAATAACCCACCCCTCCGCCTCAAATCTCTGCACCTGAATGGGTTAAATGATGACATCACCCTGCTGCTGCTGCTCTATGTAAGGCAAGTGGAGGGCTTCACAATTCTAGCAAATCGCCCGATGATGCTGGATGATGTAATTACCAGCGCAACGTCGTACTACCGAAAAATTGTAAATGTTGTGGATTCACTCTTCAACACACCGGTGGGCTAAAGTAGTGAACTATTTATTTTTTGTCAACGTGACACTTTTTTACCGATTGGCCGTGTCGGGTGGTGGAGGGTTGCAACACATTAATAACGCGATCTAACCCAAAAACGTTTATTATGAATGATATGGGTCGCGAAAGCCTGCTACGTGTCATTGTATCATATCGTAGCTATAATAATAATAATAATGTACAGGCCTTTCTCAATCCACTGCTGGATGAACTCCCATGACCGACACACTTGTTGGTTTGACCATACTGCACCACGCTGGTCAGTGGACATTGGTGAAGGTTGGTAGTCACCCATTGCCAGTTTATATCACTCCGGACCAGATGATCGCTGCGCGTGCGTTCTAACCGATTGCCACGCAGAATCATCTTGCGGAATCGGAGTCTCTGTTCATCCCGGAGAAAATCGATGGACCACGAAGCTCTTTTGCCTTTGGCGAGCGCTTATCAAGGCTGACACGGCGCGCTAACCGCCGCTCCCGTGGTCTAGACGTTCACTACCTCGCCTGGTAGTCATGGGTTCGATCCCAACCCTGGCGCGTGTGGATTTGACGCTTGCATGTTTCACTCCCCGTGGTCGCGTGGATTTTTCTCCGGTCCTCCGGTTTTTCCCTCCACATTTAGAATCGACGCCACGCGTTTAGAGTGTTTGGCCGCCGCTATGGATTTCCGCGCGATAATCCGCTTCGTTGAGCTATCACTTGTTGCCAGGTTACTTCTGGACAAAGAGCTACACAGCTCAGTGGGCACCCGCTAAACTAATGTTTGTGTTTAGCAGCTTAATAGTAACACGGTGCGCTTCGTAAACAACATCGCCGAAGACACGAAGGCGGCCGGCCGTGGTGGATGGCCACCTACCCCATCGCGTGTCGCGCCGTCTCTCATAGGCGCTCGCTAAAAGCACTTGGCCCAGCAACGTCTGTCTACACGGGGATCTTTGTCTTTGTGTGCGCACGCCAGGCACGGCGCTCTACACCTGCGATGCCATCACAGGAGTCTGGTCTGCACGAGGTCCCGATTTAAGCAACTGCACTTCCGCCTGGGTGAACCAAATCGCGCAATGGGTGAGCCATCACCTCCCTGCCTCCCTCCCTTCCCCTCCCTTCCCCCGTGTGAGATGTTAATCGAATCGTCGCAATGCCCGCAACCCCACCTCGCCCACGCACGTCAACTCGTCTCGTCCGCTCCGTCTGCGCGGCACTCCTCGCCCGCCTCGTCCATCATCGCCTTCACCCGGCTGTCGCTCATCTTATTTAATTTATTGTTTTATCTTTATACGTGACTTTACCGAAAGACTGAAGTCCTGTACCAACCTGCTCCTGGGAAACCCTACACTGAGCCCACCATGTTTGTGAATGGGCAAAAGCTTTCAGCCGTTGACAAGTTTACTTACCTTGGTAGTACTCTGTCTCGCGCTGTGCACATAGATGATGAAGTTAACATCAGGATTGTCAAGGCCAGTGCAGCCTTTGGGCGTCTACGTGACTCGGTATGGGAAAGGGCTGGCATCAAGCAGGAGACAAAACTGAAGGTCCTCCGGGCTGTTGTCTTACCAACTCTTCTGTATGGGTGCGAAGCCTGGACAGTCTACCAGCGCCATGCCAAGCAATTGAATCATCTCCACTTGAGCTGTCTGAGGAAACTGCTGAGGATCAAGTGGCAAGACAGAATCCCTGACACAGAAGTCCTCAGCAAGGCCAATATCCCCAGCATCCACACCTTGCTTGAATGACGAGTTGGTCACCATCCTCCTCCTCCCGTACCCCCCCCCCCCCCCCCAGACGTCTGACCACTTCAGCCCCAGCTGCTGCTTCTGGAACTGCTCATCCCACACCACGAGGGGCGACTGGTGGAGCCACGGCTGCGACAGCACGCACACCAACAGCACGCACACCGACAGCACGCACACCGACAGCACGCACACCGACAGCACGCACACCGACAGCACGCACACCGACAGCACGAACACCGACAGCACGCACACCGACAGCACGCACACCGACAGCACGCACACCGACAGCACGCACACCGACAGCACGAACACCGACAGCACGCACACCGACAGCACGCACACCGACAGCACTCACACCACCTGCTCCTGCAGCCACCTCAACAACTTCGCTGTGCTCATGGCGAGGAGCGACGTGGAGGTGCGGGGAGATTCGGGAGGTGATGGTGGTGATGTTGGTGGTGGTCAAGTTTGGATGAGGTGGTGGTGGTGAGTGTGGTGAGGGTGGTGATTGGAGGTGATGGTGGTGATGTTGGTGGTGGTCAAGTTTGGATGAGGTGGTGGTAGTTGATTTGATAGTGGTAATTTTTATGTTGTGGGGGAGCGGTGGCCCAGCGGTTAGGGCGCTGCGCTACTCACGACCACCAACTAATTATCTCAATCGATTCGGCCTCAAGTGAGTGACTATTGCGGTGTGTCAACATTGTGCCACTTGGGAGACAAAGGCAGCCGGGCGTGGTGCTGGCCACCCACCCCCTCGTGTGCTGTGCCAGCCTTCATAGGTGCTACTCGCTAACAGCACTTGCCCCGCCAGTCTGCTAAGGCTACACGGGTAATCTTAGTATCTTGTGTGTGTGTGTGTNTGTGTGCGTGTGTGCGTGTGTGTGTGTGTGAGTGCGTGTGTGTGTGTGTGAGTGCGTGTGTGTGAGTGCGTGTGTGTGAGTGCGTGTGTGTGAGTGCGTGTGTGTGAGTGCGTGTGTGCGTGTGTGTGCGTGTGTGTGTGTGTGTGCGTGTGTGTGAGTGCGTGTGAGTGTGTGTGTGAGTGCGTGTGAGTGTGTGTGTGTGCGTGTGTGAATGTAATGGGGAGCGGTAGTGTAGCGGTTAGCGCGCTGCGCTACGTACCTGGCGACCCGGGTTCGATTCCCGCTCACGACTAACACCAGTGACGATTATCTGAACCGATCCCGGGCCTCCCCTAGGTCAACTCAGCCTTAAATGAGTACAGTCTGTTAAGGGCTATACGGAGGGGGGGTCTTTGTCTTTGTCACTTGTCCACCTTTTTAGATCTAAATCTCAATTGACAACTAATGTCTTTAAGAACCTGTTCACGTTTAGTTTGCTGTCCTTCACCCGCACCTCCCGTGAGCACGGTCGGCTTCGCACTTGGCGAAAGAAGTCCCTGATGCGTGCGTACACTTGCCCACGCGCCCTCACGCCTCCCCGTGCGTCCCGTGCCTGCGTCCCGTGCCGCCAGTACGGGCACCGCGCCCACGAGCTGCTGCTGCTGGTGATCACGTGGGCGGGCGTGCTGGTGTCGCTCGTGTGCCTCGCCGTGGCCACCTTCACCTTCTGCTTCTTCAGCGGCCTCCAGAGTGACCGCAACACCGTCCACAAGAACCTGTGCCTCAGCCTGCTGCTTGCCCAGCTGCTGTTCCTTGTGGGCATCAACAAGACTCAGTACACGGTGCGCCCGCCCGCTCGCCCGCCCGCCCACTCGCCCATCCTCTCACCCACTCGATCTACCTCTTTCTGTCTCCGTGTGTCTCACCCGCTCAACCACCCGTCTTCTCGCACTGGCGCTCTTTCATCCGCTCACGCACTCACGTAGCCACCCACTCACTCACACGCTAACCCACCCACTCACTCGCTAACCCACCCACTCACACGCTAACCCACCCACTCACACGCTAACCCACGCACTCGCTCACGCACTCACGTAGCCACCCACCCACTCACACGCTAACCCACCCACTCGCTCACGCGCACACCCACTCACACGCTAACCCACCCACTCACACGCTAACCCACCCACTCACACGCTAACCCACCCACTCGCTCACGTACCCACCCACTCACATGCCTCGTGTTGTTTCGCTGACCCCGTGACCCCCTACCGGTGGACATCTGTCATCAAACAGCTTCTTGGCTCATCGTATTTCTCCCTCCACGTCCGAATAAAGACTCACATTCTGCGTAACGCCAACTCCACAGGTGGCGTGCTCCGTGCTGGCGGCGCTGCTGCACCTGCTGTTCCTGGCGGCGTTTGCGTGGATGTTCCTGGAGGGGCTGCAGCTCTACCTCATGCTGGTGGAGGTGTTCGAGGGGCGCCGCTCGCGCCGCAAGTGCTTCTACCTGCTGGGCTATGGCCTGCCGCTCGCCCTCGTCGCCGCCTCCCTCGCCGTCGACTACACGGGCTACGGCACCGAGCGCGCGTCAGTCACCGCGCCCTCCCGTCAACCCTCTTCGCCGCCCGCTGGCGCCCGGGGCTTGCTAACCGGAGCTCGGCGTTGCCGGTTCACACCTGGTGTTGACACCTGGCGCCCGGGGCTTGCTAACCGGAGCTCGGCGTTGCCGGTTCACACCTGGTGTTGACACCTGACACCCGGGCTTACTAACCGGAGCTCGGTGTTGCCGGTTCACACCTGGTGTTGACACCTGGCACCCGGGGCTTGCTAACCGGAGCTCGGTGTTGCCGGTTTACACCTGGTGTTGACACCTGACACCCGGGCTTACTAACCGGAGCCCGGCGTTGCCGGTTTACACCTGGTGTTGACACCTGACACCCGGGCTTACTAACCGGAGCTCGGTGTTGCCGGTTCACACCTGGTGTTGACACCTGGCGCCCGGGCTTGCTAACCGGAGCTCGGTGTTGCCGGTTCACACCTGGTGTTGACACCTGACACCCGGGGCTTGCTAACCGGAGCTCGGTGTTGCCGGTTCACACCTGGTGTTGACACCTGACACCCGGGGCTTGCTAACCGGAGCTCGGTGTTGCCGGTTCACACCTGGTGTTGACACCTGACACCCGGGCTTGCTAACCGGAGCTCGGTGTTGCCGGTTCACACCTGGTGTTGACACCTGACGCCCGGGGCTTGCTAACCGGAGCTCGGTGTTGCCGGTTCACACCTGGTGTTGACACCTGGCGCCCNGGGCTTGCTAACCGGAGCTCGGTGTTGCCGGTTCACACCTGGTGTTGACACCTGGCGCCCGGGGCTTGCTAACCGGAGCTCGGTGTTGCCGGTTCACACCTGGTGTTGACACCTGGTGCCCGGGGCTTGCTAACCGGAGCTCGGTGTTGCCGGTTCACACCTGGTGTTGACACCTGGCGCCCCGGGCTTGCTAACCGGAGCCCGGTGTTGCCGGCTGGCGCCCGGTCTCACCAGATGTAGGGAATGTCCTCACATACAACAAATGTCACAAATCTCCCCCAATGTTACCAGATGGGGGCTCAAGCGCTACTGAACGGTGGCAAATGTTACCAGATGCTGGCGAGTGAAACCAGACACGTGAATGCGCGATCCCGGCCTGTCAGGCTAACCGGGCGATCGTTTGTCCTCTCTTGCAGCTGTTGGCTCAGGACTGACAATCATTTCATCTGGAGTTTCCTTGCGCCCGTGGCCACCATCATCCTCGTGAGTACCGTGGGTGCGCGTTGTGCCGGGGGACGGGAGGTGCGGCGTCGTTCTCCGCCAGCGAGACGTGTCGCTGTGTCTGCTGCTCGACGTACGCATCTGCGAGAGGTCCCGCGCTGAATCTCATGCGATTCCCACGTTCGTATTGGGCGTGAATTCCCGAAATCGTCTCGTGACAAAATCCCGTTCAGTTCTAAAGTCCAAATTGCAGGCAAGCACCTCTGATTGCCACACCGACGCCAGTATATACGTACGTGTGTTGAACTTCTTTTCCACCGTACAGTAGAACCTCTGGTCACGACCATAATTTATTCCATAACTTTGGTCGCAACCCGGTTTGGTCGTGACTCGAACCTAACTTCCCCCCATTGGATTGAATGTAAATACGATTAATCCGTTCCAGACTCCTACGAACTGTATATAAATAGTTTTTTAAAGATTTTTAAGCACAAAAATAGTTAATTATGCCATAGAATTCAGAGTGTAATAGTAAACTAAATGTAACAACATTGAATAACACTGAGAAGACCTTGAAAAACAGAGTAAACTAACATTGCCGCGTCAAGGTTTAGAATCGTTCAACCAGATTATTGTTTCGTCTGCTACATCAGTCGGTCGATTCTGAGAGAGAGAGAGAATATTCGTACGAGCAATTCATGTTTATATTGCAAGTAAGTTAACAGTAATATTTGGGTACAGTATTGTTTTTGGAAGCATTCACCGTAATATCGTATGAACGTTTACTTCACCGCATCATCGTATGAATGATGCGAGAAGAGAATAACGGGTTCTTATGTTAGCGATTTACGTACTCAGCGCTTTCGCTCTCTAGATAGATAGATAGATCGTTTATTGTCATTGTCACCAGTACAACGAAATTTAAAATGCTCACCAGTCAGGGCATCATTCATAAATTTAAATTAAATAAAACAATAAAAATAAAATTTAATGAAAGATAATCAATTTATACTATATATAAAAACAGCCCAAGTATACCCACATACCCACATAAGGTTACATTTTGTCATTGCACATCTCTATTTCACAGTCAATTGTAAACACTATTACTTAATAATTAATTAGCATTATTGAGTGTGGTGATCGCTGTAGGGTAAAAGCTCTGTTTGAATCTGTTTGTCCTTGTTTTGACTGATCTGAATCGTCTGCCTGATGGCAACAGCTCAAACAGTGAGTGTCCAGGGTGAGAAGAGTCCTTTATAATGTTCTGTGCTTTTTTGATGCAACGTGAACTGTGTAGTTCTTCCAGTGTGGGGAGATGGCAGCCGGCGATCTTTTGGGCTGTGTTGATGACCCTCTGGAGCGCTTTCCTCTGAGCCACTGTGCAGCTGGTGTACCATACACAGATGCAGTATGTAAGAATGCTCTCGATGGAGGCTCGGTAGAAGGACACCAGCAGTTTCTGTGTGATGTTATTATTCCTGAGAATTCTCAGGAAGTAAAGTCTCTGCTGGGCCTTTTTCAGAAGCTCAGTGCTGTTGGCGCTCCAGGTCAGGCCCTCCCCAATGTGGACTCCCAGGAAGCAGAAGTCTGCCACCCTCTCCACACAGTCCCCGCTGATGATTAGTGGTGGAGTGTCCGTTTTCTTTCTCCTGTAGTCTATTATGAGCTCCTTGGTCTTTGCGGTGTTAAGGAGCAGGTTGTTGCCCCTGCAGTATGCTGTCAGCCGCTCCACCTCGTCCCTGTAGGCAGACTCATCCCCCCCAGAGACGAGCCCCACCACTCTGGTGTCATCAGCAAACTTCACAATGGTGTTGCTATGGTGGACGGCGGCACAGTCATGTGTGTAGAGGGAGTAGAGCAGGGGCTCAGTACACAGCCCTGGGGGGAGCCGGTACTGAGGCTCAGGGCTGTGGATGTATGACGGCCCACTCTGTCTGCGGCCCGAGAGGAAACTATATATCCACATGCAGGTGGAATGTGGAATCCCCAGGTCGCCCAGTTTTTCCACCAGTTTGTGTGGGAGGATGGTGTTGAACGCGGAACTGTAATCCACGAAGAGCATCCGCACATAGCTCCCCTGCTGCTCCAGGTGTGACAGTGCAGCATGTAGTGCTGTGGCCACGGCGTCCTCCGTGGATCGGTTCGCTCTGTAGGCAAACTGGTGGGGGTCGAGGTTTCGGGGCAAGCTTCCTATGATGTGACTCCGGACCAGTTTTTCAAAGCACTTCATCACCACTGGCGTGAGTGCTACTGGCCGGTAGTCGTTGTAGCTGGAAATGTGGGTTTTTTTGGGCAGCGGGACTATGGCTTGAATGAGGGGGAGGGGTATGACTACTACACTCACAAAATTAATATCTTACTAAGCGAGACTGACTGAGCAAGTGGCCACACGTGGGTCGCTGTTGTTTGCAAACAAACGACAGGAAATTTGGCGCTTACAAAAAAATGGCGCGGAAGGGGAAATCGGCCGCCATGTTTGATCGCCACGAAAAATAGTTCACGTAATCTAACCCAAAAAGAAACGTCTTGTGGACTCGTTGACTCGTGTGTACGCGTGGTGCGCGTGTGTTGTCACAGGTGAACTTCGTGTTCCTGCTGATGACTGTGTACAAGATGGTGCAGCATTCGGCGCCACTCACGCTCGAGAACATCAAGTGAGTGGGGTGGCCGCCGGGTGTNGGGGGGGGTGTGGCTAGGGGGTTCATCACTTGAAGCGACCGCATTTCCCGTGAGGCTCAGCCGAAACGCACGGTGGGTGAAGCTGGCAGTTTCCCCGCCAGCCAGACCACTTTTCACAATAGGGCCCTCCCTCGCCTTTTCGTTCCACCAACTGGTCCCCAGACACCCGCGATTGAACCCTGGAGTGTTGGTGGTTCTCAGCCGCGGTCGCCAATGACTCCCGCACAAAAATGCGACCGTCATTTCAAATTGGGGTTTTCGCTTTGATGAGCTCAATCCAGCTCTCGCGGACCAGAGGTTCGCTCTGGCCCATCGTGACGATCGCCCTTTGCACCATTCCTCTTCTGGTGACGTACGTAGGCGTAACGTCATCCGTTTTTTCTTCCGATTCCATTCCGATGAGAGGGGGGGGGGTGTGTGGGGACACGTCGTGTATTTTTTAAATGTGGCGGAGGATCCCGGAGGAGAGTAATCCACGCGACCGCCACGGGGAGAGAGAGGAGAGAGGAGAGAGCGTGAGAACACACGCAGACTCCAGATATACACAACAGGCAGCAGGTCGTCGCGGTCCGGGATTGAACCACCCACCAACCTCTTGCGTAGAAGCCGAGGGAGATGAGCTTTCGGGGTAGAGGGAGATTCTTCAATTTGTATCCAATTTCTCTTCGAATTGTTATGGCTACTTGCAACAACAACAAAAACACCCACTACCCACCGCTGTTCCACGTGGGGACACCGTTACACCGCACGCACGCCGTTGCGGGGGAGCCCCCGCCTAGACAGGCTCGTCCCGACCAATCGCACACCTCCGATTAGCACGGTTGGCTACGTAGGGCGAAAGAAGTTCAACGTACAAAAATCGCTCGCATTTTCTGTTTGCACTTAGTCACTTTAAGATGTTTCTTGTTCATGTTTTTTGTTTGTTGCGGTTGCACCCGATTCAAGAGCCGAATGGCTCACAGGGCTACACCTAATACTTGAACTAAACCAAACGCACGCAGAGGCAAATACTTATCACGGCACTGACTTTTGCCGCCGTCGTTATCGTCATATTCTTAGGTTTTTTCGGTAAAGTCACGTAGGTAAAAAATTAAATTAATATTACTTGATACAGCTGTCGGGCTGTGACGGTTCCACCTGAAGACGGAAGCTTGTGTTGACTCCGAAACGTCGTGATTTTTTATTTTATTAATTATAATTTTTTACCTACGTGACTTTACCGAAAACACCTAAGAATATGAATCCTTGCAGTCACGAAAGCTTCACATCTCGAAGTCGTGATCGTGGTTATTGTTTCCCCCTCCCGTGCGCGCAGGTCCTGTGCGCTGGGCGTGGTGGCGCTGCTTTGCCTCCTGGGCGTCACCTGGGCCTTCGGGTTCCTCCTCGTCGACAAGGCCACTCTGGTCATGGCCTACCTCTTCACCATCTTCAACTCCTTCCAGGGCATGTTCATCTTCATCTTCCACTGCGCTCTGCAGAAAAAGGTGCCGATCCACCCTTTTCCCGTCGCACCGTTTTTAAATCCTTTATATTAAGTTCGCTTGCGCGCTTACGACCGTGCAAATCTTTCAGTCGTTTTTTAACCCACTTCCCGTGATCCAATCGAGCTGACATTTTGCACACAGACTCGTTGTGCGTGACAATTAATGTTCGTGAATTTTTTTCCAAAATTTTACACTTTTTAGGACAAAAAATTATATTTAATTACCAATTGCTTAATGGTGCAATGCAATCATCTGACCCATAGGTGGCAGCCATCTCAAGCCAGAGGACGAGAGGACTCTAGCCGCCACGCATATAAAGGATTTATAGTGAAAAACTTTGTTTTTACGGGTTATACTTGTTTGTTGTTCTGACGTGGAAGTGCGCCCAACAATCTTAACAACTCGTAATTCGATCATTGTTTTTTGTACCCTTCTGTCAACAAAACTGACACTTTTTTTGTCAGTTTTGTTGCCGGATGGAAGGGTAAACAACCAATTATCATATTTTTTACTGGCAAATGAGGTTCCGATTGGGTAACTCGTAATTCAAACTTTTTTTTTTAACCAGGTAAGGCCCACGGAGCGATATGGCTCTTTTTCAGGATCTTGAACAGAATGAGGATGTGTGTTTCTAACTGGAGGAGGAATCCGATGAGCTATGAAGCTCTTTCTCACAGATGTCCAGTCAGGGCACGGAGTCAGAGCGTCACAACAGCGAACCGCACCTCAACACAACAGGTGTGCTAGCTTGTGGAAAGGGAAACAGATCGCACAACATTACTCGTTTTCTATTTCACCGGGTAAGTCCCACTCAACCTTTATACAAGTGATGGCTCAACGGAGTGGCTTGTCACGTGGACATTCATAGCAGCAGCCAAATTATCTATAAACGCGCAAAGTCAATTCTGAATGTGGAGGACCCAGGGAAAAAATCCACGTGAGAGAGAGACACCGCAAACTCCAAATACACAGCAGGCGTCGACGGGTTCGAGATCGAACCCTGACCGTAACCCCGACTCTGAATGCTACCTTGAACACCATATAACCCTAACTCTAGGCCTGCTTGAAAACTCTGACCCCCTACCCTCGCCTCCTACCCGTGCAGGTGCTTAAGGAGTACAACAAGTGCGTAGGGCATGCCGAGTGGTGCGGATGCTGGGGAAACAACTTCTCATACGCGTCACTCCAACGGCAAACGCTGCTCTCCAACGTGCAGGTACGCATGCACGCTACGCACTACATATACTACATACACACGCTACATACACTACACACACCACACACACACGCTACATACACTACACACACACCACACACGCTACGCACACTACACACACACACCACACACATACACACGCTACATACACTACACACACACCACACACACACACCACACACATACACACGCTACATACACTACACACACACCACACACACACTACACACACACCACACACACACACCACACACATACACACGCTACATACACTACACACACACCACACGCTACATACACTACATACACACCACACACATACACACACTACATACACTACACACACACCACACACATACACACGCACATACACTACACACACACACACACACACACACACACGCACGCTACCTACACTACACACACTGCACACACAACTACACGTGCTACTCTCCCAACGTGCAGGTACGCTGACGTTGAGGGAAAACAAGTGAGCCGATGAGGTCGACGTTGCCGGTGGTGGCGGCTGTGGCCGCAGCCCGACCCAGATCCCGTGCGAGGTCGCTCANCCGCGGTGCCCGACTCGGTCGCTTACCCGACTCGGTCGCTCACCCGCGGTGCCCCGACTCGATCGCTCACCCGACTCGGTCGCTCACCCGACTCGGTCGCTCACCCGACTCGGTCGCTCACCCGCGGTGCCCCGACTCGGTCGCTCACCCGCAGTGCCGCTGCCGCGACAGACGCACTCTGCCGCTGCCGCCGCCGCCACCCTCGGCGATCGTCGCCAGGGAGGACGTCCACCTCCTCCGGCCGCGTACTTCACATCTGTCACGTGACCCACGCGTGTGGAAGCGTCACGCATCGTGGCGCAGCGATTAGCGCCACGCCGCGCTACGAACCCAGCGACCCGAGTTCGATTCCCGCTCACGGCCACCGCCGGTGACGATTATTTGAACCGGTCCTGGCCTCCCTCGGTCGACTCAGCCTCAAACGAGTAACTGGTGCGGTGTGTGAACGTCATCACTGGGGAGACAAAGGCGGCCGGGCGTGGTGGATCCAAGTCTCGGGCGATGCCGGGTAGTACAGCTAGTAGCTTAATAACGTCAAAGATTCTCCACTTGTTCAACATCGTTGTCAACGCGTGGACTGGAATTTTCTCCACGTGGTCTCCAGGTGCTCACAGGCACATTTGTCGTGGTGTTGATGGTGGTGGTGTTGTTGCAAATTCTCAGAAGTGTTATGTTTTTGCTGCCCGACCTGCAAGACGGCGGCGGAGGGCGGTGGCAGGGGACGCGTGGATGTCTTGTGTTGCTGGTTCAGCGGTAATGTTACGCATGCAACGCATTTACTAATGCAGATGCGTGCTTATTGCGCGCCACGATGGGACACATTGTACATGATTGCACGTAAAGAATATTCAGAATGTTGGAAATAATGTCTTCTACTTATATAATAATTGTTTATGTATATAAAGTGCACTACTTCGCTGCATCGTGTCGCATATCCTGCATTGCGCAGTTTATATTGGTAATTGCACACAAATGCACATTTTGCATTAACCGTGCAAGGGGTGGTAACTATTGCAAATAATGCATAATTACGTTAAAACATGTTCATGTTTACAAATTATGCAATAAAGTACAAAATGACAGTTTGCAAATATTTGCTTGATATTGATTGACTTTCACATTCTTGCACAGACACTCATTGTATATGGTCTCATCAGTATCAGAAATGAATTTACACCGATTGCATTGTCCAATGCATTACACGCTGATCAGATGGTGCACAACTCGGCCTTACAATAAATCACGACTGAGGATCATTCCGTTTGCGACACTTCGCTATGAACCTGGCGGCCCGAGTTCGAATCCAGGCCACAGCTAACATCATTGTGCGGACAGTATTCAACTCTGCAAAGCCAATTATCAGTACAAAACGGACTTTCATGACCACATGCATTATCAAGGTATCACAGGTCATTAAAATGATCTATCAAAGCAAAAGTGTCCTGTGCAAAACTGAGGTCCATCGCAACATTGACCCGCTGATGTTCATGAACAGTGCAGCTACGTGAAGTAATTGTCATGCGAGCGTATGCTGGTTTCCCGCCCCAGCCCCTAAACCAACCAGGCGACACGAAGAAATAAAGAGACGGAGACACAGTTTTGTTGACTGTTTTCTGGGGCAATGCCACCGATATATGTTCGCTAATGGAAGAAACACACAAGAACTGTCAATCTCCCTCGGCCTGGGGCTCCATGCAAGATCTCACCTCGTGGAGTTGCAATGATCATGAGAACAGTGAGGAATCAGCCCAGAACTACACGGGAGGATATTGTCCATGATCTCAAGGCAGCTGGGACCATAGTCACCAAGAAAACAGTTGGTAACACACTACGCCGTGAAGGACTGAAATCCTGCAGCGCCCGCAAGGTCCCCCTGCTCAAGAAAGCACATATACATGCCCGTCTGAAGTTTGCCAATGAACATCTGAATGATTCAGAGGACAACTGGGTGAAAGTGTTGTGGTCAGATGAGACCAAAATGGAGCTCTTTGGCATCAACTCAACTCGCCGTGTTTGGAGGAATGTTGCCTATGACCCCAAGAACACCATCCCCACCGTCAAACATGGAGGTGGAAACATTATGCTTTGGGGTGTTTTCCTGTAAGGGGACAGGACAACTTCACCGCATCAAAGGGACGGTGGACGGGCCATGTACCGTCAAATCTTGGGTGAGAACCTCCTTCCCTCAGCCAGGGCATTGAAAATGAGTCGTGGATGGGTATTCCAGCATGACAATGACCCAAAACACACGGCCAAGGCAACAAAGGGAATAATGGGTACACCACAGCAAGTTACGACTTTGCTTGGTTAATAACGTCCTTTGGCGTCATCTGGTCCAACACCATGTGAGACTAGGCGTACACACTATGTGTGTGTGCACTGTGAGTGTACACTGTGTGCATTGTGTGCGTACAGTGTGTGTTACATGTACGCACACAATCAGACAAGTATTCATTCTAAATTATTGACAGGCATATGCACAAAATGGAATTACTGCAGTGAAATATACTGCATCAGATAACATCTATTCTCTGGTTCTTTCAGTAGTCACGTAGAACGAAATTTAATAGAATACGACGTTTCGATTGGAACACAAGCAACCATCGTCAGGTACAAGTGAATGAGAACACAAACATAGTGAACTTAGAAATATAATGCAACACAACACAAGTCAGCCAACACAACAGTCAACACCTACCTGGTTGATTACGTTCTTCCAAAATTGAACAATTTAGTTTAGATAACATCTTATTAACAAGGAGCTATTTAAAGAATGCACCCTCTACTGAACAGTGGATGTGAAACATAAAATTGTGTCATTCAAAACGAGGTCATTGCATGTTGGCGTCTGGGTGAAAATGTAGCAAATTCTAAACATTACCTACTAACGACACAGCTGAGATGACAGATCAATCATCGCCCCCTACTGACAGGCTCTTGTCCACACGCAGGCCGGTGCAGGGCCACCACCTTGTGCCACACAGGGGCAGCTGCTACTTGGGGTGCTCTTAGAATGTTTGAGACGAGGTACGATACAAAACTCCGAGTTGCTGAGCGGATTAAGTCAGCACCATGTAAAGCAATTATAACATCGTGAATGCTTGGGAGCTTATTGGCCCTCAGAGATCTACCCAACACACAGGTCCACAAAGACTGGCCACCCTTAACCCTGCAGACTGAACCTAGGAACTGAGTGTTCAACTTCACGTTATTGTCATTAAAGGCCTGTGACAAAGGTGCATCTATTGGAGCGACATCGTCTCTGGCTTACACATTTACCGGGTCTCCATTTCACTTTGTATTGTCTCGGAGGAAGTCCACCGACACCTCCACTTCCACAAACTGCTGGGAGTTGCCTCGCTCTGCCTCAGTCAGAATTCTCCTCCTGCTTCACGTTGCCTCCATCCATGTGAAGGTCACATTCTGGACTTGAATCTTCATCTTCACACTTTACCTTCACTTCTTTACTCTTCACCATCACTTCTTCACATTCCACCTTCACCTCTTCATATTTCACCTCGTTACCTTTAAAAGTGTCCCAAGCTGGGATTTTCTTCCGGTTCTTGTTTGATGAGGGATGGGCTCATTGCAGCACTTTGACTTTCACAAGCTGATTTCACACTCCAGTCCTTGTGGATCTTCTGATGCTTGTGTCTTCTCTGGTGTACTTGAAGATTGGAAGAATCTGAAAACGCCTTCCCGCACAGAATGCACTTGAAGGTTTCTCTCCCGTGTGTGTTCTCTGGTGTCTTTTAAGATCTGATGACCGTGAAAGTGCCTTCCCACACACAGTGCACTTGAAGGGTTTCTCTCCCGTGTGTGCTCTCTGGTGTCTTTTAAGATAATATGACCGTGAAAATGCCTTCCCACACACACTGCACTTGAAGGGTTTCTCTCCTGCGTGAGCTCTCTGGTGCTGTGTCAAATTTCCAGTCCGCTCCGTGCTGTATCCACGCCGGTCGCATTGTTGCCTTGCCGTACTGAGCTGTGCTGAGCGCCTTTGCTCCATCAGACCAAGCGACAGCTGCAGACAGAAAAAAATTATATCCACACCACCTACACGTCAGACACAGAGTAATGCATATACACAGTCACACGTGACTTACACGTCTATACTTATTCATATATTCATGATGTAGTGAAAAAGTTTCCCAAATTCATCACACAGGCTGTTATTGCACACAATGAGAGGGCAAATGGTCATAAAAATGCCTGGAAGCCCTCGTATCTCCGTGGTGAGATGTTAACTACCTCACCTGGTATACAGAAATCGTGGGTTCGATCCCGACCCTGACGCCTGCTGCTGTATATTTGGAGTTTGCGTGTCTCTCTCCGTGGTGAGATGTTGACTACCTCGCCTGGTATACAGGAAGTCGTGGGTTCGATCCCGACCCTGACGCCTGCTGCTGCTGCTGTATATTTGGAGTTTGCGTGTCTCTCTCTCTCCGTGGTGAGATGTTAACTACCTCGCCTGGTATACAGGAAGTCGTGGGTTCGATCCCGACCCTGCTGCTGCTGCTGTATATTTGGAGTTTGCGTGTCTCTCTCTCTGTGGTCGCGTGGATTTTCCTCCGAATCTCCCGGGTTCCCCTCCACATTTAGAGTCAACATCAGCACGCGTGCAGCGTCTTTGACCGATACACATTTCCACACGTATTCTTGGTTCTTTCGGTAAAGTTACGTAGATAGACAATAACAACAGATAATGAAATCAAATAAAGGCCATTTGTGTTGTCGAAACGTCGTGGGTTTTTTTTATTTATTTACAATTTTGTTTACTTTATTCATTTTATTATGTTATTTTACTAAATTTTCTATCTCCGTGACTTCACCGAAAGAACCAAGAATATGAATTGCTGCAATTACTAAAGTTTTAAGTCAAAACACCGAGACACGCGTTGACAAAACCCACCTTGTGTTGTGGGCAGGTAGCTTCTGTAAACAAGAGCGGTATCGCAGCTCAGGCGGGCTTGGGCTGGTAAAAAAACGAAAAAAAAACTGCGTTAATATCTACAATAAACCAAAGTGACAAAGTAGCGAGCCGCGTGAAGACAAATTAAACTTAAGGGAGGGAATTAAAGCAAACGCGACCAGGCGAGGGCAGGAGGCAAGGCCCCGCGTGTCTAGGCCCGCGTTGTAAAGTTCCAACTTGGACATCGATTCACAAGCTGCTGCTGCTCTAGTGGCATCCCTACGAGAGAGAGAGCGAGGCTCTAGCTTGGTAAACAACAACAACCACAACAACCACAACAACAACCACAACAACAACCACAACCGCAATGAAATTTCTCACCTCGGATTGCAGTTCACGCGCGGACCTCCAGCTTCCTGTTAGCTCGTGACGTCACGCGGCAGCAGATGACATGACGTCACGCGGCAGCAGATGACATGACGTCACNTTCTGGGTACAAGACCCTCCCTCCCACAATGAGAGGCTACCCTAACTGAATAAATTAATAAATTATGTTAATGTTTGCGATCATCAACATTATCAATAAACATCATTTACACCATCATATACAACAACATCAACATCATCAACAACATCAACATCATCAGTATCATCATCAGCATCAACAACAACATCAACAACATCATCAGCAGCAGCAACATCAGCAACATCATTAATAACATCATCTACACCACATCAGCAACATCATCACCACCCTAGCATCAGCAGCAATATCATCAACATCATCAGCAACATAAACAACAACATCATCAGCATCAACAACAACATCATCAGCATCAACAACATCATCAGCATCAACAACAACATCATCAACATCAGCATCAACAACATCAGCATCAACAACATCAACAACACATCAGCATCACAACAACAACAACATCAGCAACACATCAGCATCAACAACAACATCAGCAGCATCAACAACAACATCAGCAACATCAACAACATCATCAGCAGCATNAACAACAGCATCAACAACACACAGCAACAACAACACACAGCATCAACAACAACATCAGCAACACCGTCACCATCTAGAACAGAGGGGAGGGAAGACTGCGGCCTAGTCGGCCTCGGGCCATCCCGAGTTTTCCTAGCGGACCCGCCGCGCCCGGAGCGCCTCCCCCGGCAGGAGTCGGGATCGAATAACGGGTCCGCCGGGCGTGCTGAACACACACACACACAGTGACACACACACACAGTGNACACACACACTGTATACACACACACCACACACAGGCACACACACACAGTGTACACACAGTATACACACACGTGTTACACAGTATACACACACACACACACACACACAGACACACACACACACACACAGACACACACAGTGTACACAACACACACACAGTGTACACACACAGGACACACAGTGTACACACACACACAGTGTACACACACACAGTGTACACACACAGTGTACACACACGTACACACACACACATTGTACACACACACAGTGTACACACACACAGTGTACACACACACACACAGTGTACACACACATTANNNTACACACACACAGTGTATACACACACACAGGGTGTGACACACATACACACACACGTGTNCACACACACACAGTACACACACACAGGTACACACACACGTACACACACACACACACACANACACACAGTGTACACACACAGTGTACACACACACAGTGTACACACACACAGTGTACACACATTGTACACACACAGTGTACACACACAGTGTACACACACAGTATACACACACACAGTGTACACACACATACACACACACACACAGTGTATACACACACACCACACAGACACACAGTGTATACACACACAGTGTACACACACAGTGTACACACACAGACACACAGTGTACACACAGACACACAGTGTACACACACACAGTGTATACACACACACACACACACACCACACAGTGTATACACACACAGTGTACACACACACAGACACACACAGTGTACACACACAGTATACACACACACAGACACACAGTGTACACACAGACACACAGTGTACACACACACACAGACACACACAGACACACAGTGTATACACACACAGTGTACACACACACAGACACAGACACACACAGTGTACACACACACACACACACAGATACACACACACAGACACACACAGACACACAGTGTATACACACACAGTGTACACACACACAGACACACACACAGTGTACACACACNGACACACACACACAGACACACAGTGTACACACACACAGTGTACACACACACACAGACACACACACACACAGTGTATACACCACACAGACACACACAGTGTACACACACACAGTGTACACACACAGTGTACACACACACAGTGTACACACACACAGACACACACAGTGTACACACAGAGACACACAGTGTACACACAGACACAGTGTNCACACACACACAGTGTACACACACACACAGACACACACACAGACACACAGATGATACACACACACAGTGTACACACACACAGTGTACACACACAGACACACACAGTGTACACACACACACAGTGTACACACACAGTGTACACACACACACAGTGTACACACACACAGACACACACAGACACACAGTGACACACACACAGTGTACACACACAGACACACACACAGTGTACACACACGGACACACAGTGTACACACAGACACACAGTGTACACACACACACAGTGTACACACACACAGACACACACACACACAGTGATACACCACACAGACACACACAGTGTACACACACACAGTGTACACACACAGTGTNCACACACACACAGTGTACACACACACAGACACACACAGTGTACACACACACACAGTGTACACACAGACACAGTGTACACACACACAGACACACACAGACACACACAGACACACAATACACACACACAGTGTACACACACACACAGACACACACACAGGTACACACACAGTGTACACACACACACAGACACACAGTGTACACACAGTGTACACACACACACAGACACACACAGACACACAGTGTATACACACACACAGTGTACACACATCGTACACACACAGTCACACACAACACACAGACACACAGCACACACACACACACAGACACACACACAGACACACAGTGTACACACACACAGTGTACACACACACAGACACACACACACACAGTGTACACACACACACTGTGTGTGTGTACGTGTGTACACACACAGTGTGTACACACACACACAGACACTCCAACATACAACCGGTTAGTGCTGCTCCAGTGACAGATTGGCACGGTGTGTTCGCGTGATAAACCTTGCCAACTGGCTGTGTCGGCTGATGGTCGGTTTAACGACACGCAAACATTCAAACTTAATTTGGAGCTTTCGTGACTGCAGGAATTACTCTTTGGTGGTTCTTTCGGTAAAGTCACGTGTAAAGATAAAATAATACATTAAATACAAGCATACGACGTTTCGATTGCAACACAAGCAATCATCATCAGGTATAAATGAAATCCCGGGGGTACGGGTAGCCGGGTATCGACCTCTGGCGTGTAGAAATTAAGCGTGCGTTTATATTATTGCAGATGGGAAAACCGAATGCAAAAAGATGAATCTCATCGCCGATGTACGAATGGAGATGTCGAGGCGGAGTGATGTGAAAGTGAGGAGTGTGAACCGTTGGAGTGCGGCCGTGAGATGGACTAATGGCTCGTTCTCTTTTGCGATCATCAGCAGACAGAGCCGGCCATGAAGCCGGTCCTCATCTCACTGTTCGTCTTCCTCCTTCTGGGTGAGTTCACACCCAGAGCCACTCACCCAGCACACATTGGACGGTGCCCTTTTGTTAGCCAGGTGAGATGTCACTGCGATCTGCCTCGCCTGGAATGCAGGAGGTCGTGGGTTCGATCACAACCCTGACGCCTGCTGCTGTATATTGGAGTTTGCGGTCTCTCTCTCTCTCGTCATCATCACGGTGGCTAGGAGATGTTAACTACCTCGCCTGGTCTACAGGAGGTCGTGGGTTCAATCCGACCCTGATGCCTGCTGCTGTATATTTGGAGTTTGCGAGTCTCTCCCTGTGGCCGCGTGGATTTGTCTCCGGGTTCTCTGTTTTTTCCTCCACATTTCGAGTCGACGTGCATTCCGATGACTTTTCTGCGATAAATTTCCGCATTTGTGGCCAGGTAACGTTTGATTGTCATAGTTGTTTTTAAATCTCCCACCGTGAGGACGACGAGGAGCTCACGGCGATGCGACCCCTGTGACACCGCCCTGGGCTTGCCAGTGGCTGTCTATCAGTGAACTGTACGGTAACTAAGGAATAGTTGTCTGTCAAATAAGATGGTCCAAATATGTGTAGTTAAATCTTTTTCGCATGGTCAATAATATCTTTCCAATGATTTCTCAGTTTGTACCCATCATCACGGTTGAAATTATGTCTGTGTTTGTATATTTGGATGGCTTTGTGTAAAACCTTGATGGAGCCAGGAGTTTTGCAGAGCACCTTGGTCTCGGAAAAGACAATTTCATGAGAGCCCACAGCGTTGTAGCAATGATCGGCAACGGCGGAAGAATCAGTTCTGCCGTGTTTCAGATCTGACTTGTGCTCGCGGACACGATCAGAGACATGGCGTTTCGTTTCTCCAATGTAGCAATCACCACAACTGCAACTCAATTTGTAGACTCCAGGGTATTGTAAGTCAGGAATGACATCTTTCACAGATGGAATTAGATCACGGATTTATGTACTGTACTGAATCGGACTTGGATCTTACGTTGTTTAGAATTTTGGAGATCTTTTTGGTCACGCCTGCTATGTATGGCAACGTGATGGTTTTGATCGGAGTTTCAAGTGGCTGTTTCTGTATGGTGGGAGAAACAGCTTGGCGGATGGTGCGGTCAGAGTATTCGTTCATCCTGAGGGCCCGATGTACATGTCTTAATTCACTGGCCAGGTGGTGTTGGTCAGAAATGCCATGAGCTCTGTGGTATAGCGTTCTGATGCGTAGTTAAATCTGTTTTGCATGGTCAACAAGGTATATGCGTAACGAGCGTGACCGGTCTCTCTGCAGATGCGGCGTTGGCTGCCAAGCTCCAGCTCACTCTCCCGAAGAGTCTGTCTGTGAGGGAGGGAGAGAACGTCACTCTCCCCTGCTCCTTCTCCCCACCGGCCACACACCTGGACCACGTCGTCGTCCAGTGGTTCACGATGCCCAGACGCTACGCAGAGAACGTCACCAGTGGAGACATGACCTTGGTGGGCTCGCATTTCACGTCAGTCGTGACTAGTGATTGTCTTTAGATTTAAAGCTGATTTCGTGACTGAGAATTATTTTATTATGTTTTATTTTTATTATTTCCATTCTACGTGACGACTTTACCGAAAGAACCAACAACTCGACGCAAACTCAACGTTCATATTTTGCCATCGCCCAAGAGCTCTCCCGTGTAGGGAGTTAACCGAGCTCACCGAGCCCGGCTCAGCTCACGACGATTCGACGGCGGGCATCGCGTGCGATCGCGCTCGACCGTCCACGTCGCGCTCGGTGTCGTTGGCAGATCTACTTCTCGGGCGACGAGACGGCGGACGACTCGAGCGTCGCCAAGTCCGCGGGAGACGTGCTCGCGGGAGACTGCTCCGTGGCATCCCCAACTTCCCCGGGAGCCTCGGCCCCGTCGCCCTGTGCCGCGTCGACTGCCGCCGCTGTGACGCCGCGGGGAACGCCGCCGTGCAAGCGGAGCTGCTGCTGCTGCTGCAGCTGCAGGACGTGACGGCTGCGGGTGAGCCGAGCGCGGAGCTCGCGGCGCCGGTTGCGCCGTGGCTGACACGGCCACGCTCGCCGCGCGGCGACGCGACTCTTCGCAATTTCGATACGATGTCAATCCCGAGTGAGAGGTCTCTCCCTGCTGCACGTGAAGCCGTGTTGAGTGAGTGTCTCTCCCTGTTGCATGTGAAGCCGTGTTGAATGGGTGGTCTCTCCTGTTGCACGTGAAGCCGTGTTGAGTGAGTGTCTCTCCCTGTTGCACGTGAAGCCGTGTTGAGTGAGTGTCTCTCCCTGCTGCACGTGAAGCCGTGTTGAGTGAGTGTCTCTCCCTGCTGCACGTGAAGCCGTGTTGAGTGAGTGTCTCTCCCTGCTGCACGTGAAGCCGTGTTGAGTGAGTGTCTCTCCCTGCTGCACGTGAAGCCGTGTTGAGTGAGTGTCTCTCCCTGTTGCACGTGAAGCCGTGTTGAGTGAGTGTCTCTCCCTGCTGCACGTGAAGCCGTGTTGAGTGAGTGTCTCTCCCTGCTGCACGTGAAGCCGTGTTGAGTGAGTGTCTCTCCCTGTTGCACGTGAAGCCGTGTTGAGTGAGTGTCTCTCCCTGCTGCACGTGAAGCCGTGTTGAGTGAGTGTCTCTCCCTGCTGCACGTGAAGCCGTGTTGAGTGTCTCTCCCTGTTGCACGTGAAGCCGTGTTGAGTGAGTGTCTCTCCCTGCTGCATGTGAAGCCGTGTTGAGTGAGTGTCTCTCCCTGCTGCACGTGAAGCCGTGTTGAGTGAGTGTCTCTCCCTGCTGCACGTGAAGCCGTGTTGAGTGAGTGTCTCTCCCTGCTGCACGTGAAGCCGTGTTGAGTGGTGTCTCTCCCTGCTGCACGTGAAGCCGTGTTGAGTGAGTGTCTCTCCCTGTTGCACGTGAAGCCGTGTTGAGTGACTGTCTCTCCCTGCTGCACGTGAAGCCGTGTTGAGTGGGTGTCTCTCCTGCTGCACGTGAAGCCGTGTTGAGTGGTGTCTCTCCCTGCTGCACGTGAAGCCGTGTTGAGTGACTGTCTCTCCCTGTTGCACGTGAAGCCGTGTTGAGTGAGTGTCTCTCCCTGCTGCATGTGAAGCCGTGTTGAGTGAGTGTCTCTCCCTGTTGCACGTGAAGCCGTGTTGAGTGAGTGTCTCTCCCTGCTGCACGTGAAGCCGTGTTGAGTGACTGTCTCTCCCTGTTGCACGTGAAGCCGTGTTGAGTGAGTGTCTCTCCCTGCTGCATGTGAAGCCGTGTTGAGTGAGTGTCTCTCCCTGCTGCACGTGAAGCCGTGTCGAGTCGCCGCTTGAGGTGGTGGTGCAGGGTGCGAGTGGGGTCACCCTGAGCCCCCCCCCCCCCCCCCCCCCCCCGTCTCCGTGTCTCTGCAGCCCCACGGCGGCCACACGGCGGGGCTCTGAGCGAGGCCACCGCCGCCCCTCCAGGGAGACGCCGCCGCACAGGGCAGGGCTGCTGGTGGCCGGGTGCTGGCGCCTCTGGCTGTCGTGGTCTACGTCGTCTCCGTCTGCAAGGGGAACAACACGAGGAGGAGGAGGAGGAGGAGGAGACGCCGTCGGCCTTCAGGCCCGGGCAGCCGGATCGCCCGGCCCCCCTGGTGAATGAGCATTGACGTGGGTAGCCGGCCGGAGCTCTCTCTCTCCGTGGCCCCACACTCGGTGTGTCACTGACGAGGTCTCACGTTCACGCCAGAGCTCGCAAACGGGTTTTGATTCCTTACCCGTACCCGGCCGCACCAGGGTCGCAAACGGGTACCCGTACCCGGCCGTACCCTACCCGTACCCGTACCCAGCCGGGTATGGGTATCGGGTACCTGATTGCGACCTCTGGGATGAAGCCATGTTGCAGGCGCGGGTGGGTTGATTCTAGAAACTTGAATTCGGTAAAATCATCACGTAGAAGGGAAATAATGAAATAATAAAAATATTAAACAATAAAAATTCTCACGACGTTTCGACTGCAACACAAGCAATCGTCATCAGGTGTGAAATCCACAGCAAGAAAGTTTGAAAAAAGTGGCGGTTTGTCGTGACGTCAGCACCACGGACAGCGATTTGGCAGTTGGCCAGATGGACGAGTCCAACTCTGTTCGGGGAAAGAGGAGGGGGCAGCAGACAACGGGCTGCGTCTGCAAGTCCCGTGAGCGCGAAGAGCCGAACAGAGATGGACTCGTCCATCTGGCCAACTGCCAAATCGCTGTCCTTGGTGCTGACGTCACGACAAACCGCCACTTTTTTTCAAATTTTCTTGCTGTGGATTTCACACCTGATGACGATTGCTTGTGTTGCAGGCGAAACGTCGTGGTGTTATTTTTTATATCACTATTATTTAATTATTTCCCTTCTACATGCTTAATGTGTAAATTGTATTATTTTATTATTTCCCTTCTACACGACTTTATGTTGTATTTTATTATTTCATTATTTCCCTTCTACGTGATGACTTTACCCAAAGAACCAAGAAGATGAACCTTCTGTTTGTCCTTCTTCCGACAGTGGCGCTGGGAATGCAGAACGTGCGTAGGAACAGGGACGTGGACGCGCAGCCGCCGATGGACAGACGCGAAGAGAGAACAGGACGAGTGTCGGAGACCTTCGCCGTGTGACGATGTTCAGGCAGCCAGATGCTCCATCCGATGGTCGGCACGGGGAGTGGGTCGCACACACACACATGCACACATACACTCACCCCACACACTCACACACTCACACACTCACACCCATACAGTTACACAGTCACACACCCCCACACACACTCACACTCCCACACACACACTCACACACTCCCACACACTCACTAACACACCCACCCACACACTCACCCCCACACACCCACACACACCCACACACTCACACACCCACACACTCACACACCCACCCACACACTCACTCACACACCCCACACACACACCCACACACACTCCCACACACTCCACACCCACACACACTCCATCACACACCCACACACACCCACACACACCCCACACACACACACACACCCCCGCACACAACAACCGCCATTCGCCACTAAGTGGCGGTGACGTCACCAAGACGCTTGTGCCAGTGTTTCCCCCTCGTGCAAGGAGCGGCTTTTCTCCGAGATGTTCAGATTTCCTCCTACCCTTGCGGTGCACGCAACTTACTCATTGGCTGACAATATCCTGCGTTGAAACATAAATCAAAAACCCCGAATGTGGAAGGGCCCTATTGAGTGGAGAGTCTCCGTGACACTGTGCAGCCTCCTGGATCATTAAACTATCATCATCGTCATCACCATCACCATCACCCATCACTCCGCACACATTTGTGGGTTTTTTCGCCGTCGTCCGAAGTACCGAATTGGGAGGTATCACACGCGTGGACAGACGGGGAGGAAACTCGCGAATGTTGCATGATTCTGATGCTGCTAATCCTGCATAATGCACGGGCATAATATGACTTTGAGACCCCCCGCCCACCTCCTACGCATTTCACAAGTGGTACTAATCCCATATCTGCATTTCCCATAAATATGCTAAATTCCTCGATATGCAAATTATTTTGTCAAGGCGCTCTTCCCCCCTCCATCCCGGCTTAAATATACGCTGCCAAGCCTGGTGGTGTTTCATTCAGACGCTGTCTTCCCGACAGACCTGTTCTTCACCTGAGGACGGCTGCTTGCGTTGTGGCTGAAACGTCGTGAGAATTGTATTTATGTTTTATTACTTCCCTTCTACGTGACTTTACCGAAAGAACCAAGAAGATGAATCCCTGCAGTCACGAAAGCTTTAAATCGAAAGATTCTAGTTGATCGATAATGAAACTGTTCCAGTGGGATAAGGCATGCTGGAGAGCGGTACGGGATCCATGAGGACGCCCACTCCTCCCGCCCCTGGTGATCATTAACAATCGATGCAGAACTAGTGCACCGCTATACGCCATCGTGAACACCACAGCCGACTTAATCGAGACCCAAAACGCATACGGCAAACTCCAAAAAACACAGAAATTGCAGCGTTACTCCGATTTAACGTCATTTCGCAAATGACGTGGTCACGTGATTAACACCGCCACCCTCTCAGCCCCTTCGCTTCCACCACCATCACCACCTACTACCACCACCACCACCACACTGTCAATCGCTTCGGTATAACGCCGTTTCCATACTCAGGAAGGCATCCTCGACGTCCACACACAGAGATAGACACAGAAAATGACTTTTTTCTGCAAGATTGTATTCAAGTGTAAAGTGTATAGAGCGTCACGCGGCTCAGTGAAGGGTATGATGACGGATGCTGCAGGGGCGGCTCGCTAACTCACTTGTGTAGGGTTCACCGCTCTGCATTGTCCATCCTCACTGTGCCCACACACTCACTCACACACTCACTCACTCACACACTCCCTCACTCATACACTCACTCACACACTCACCACACACTCACTCACACACACACTCACTCACTCACACACTCACCGCACTGCATTGTCCATCCTCACTGTGCCCAGTGAACGCTTCGTAGAATTGCCAAACGCGGCGTCAACAAGAACGGAGTAGAAAGGAACAACAACAACAACAACGACGCCACTGAGTTGCTAACCGCAATCAAGTGGCGACGGTCAAAAAGCAACAGCGCTTCTGCATTGTGGAAATTCACCACATGCGGATGTTGACAAGTGCATAGCAGGGTAGTGTGTCAAGGTGCAGTGTATCAAGGTGTAGTGTTTGTAGTCGTGTAATGTATCGTGTAACGTAGTCATGCGCATGCTGGATGCTGTGATACCGGTGCCCCAAACAAACTTTGTGGGGGGTCACCAAACACACCCACAGGACCCGGCTGAAACCAAATGGAATCGGGATTTCAGCCGAGGCCATCCCTCGACAGCGTCTTGAGGCTACTTGCACAAGAATTGATCGACGGTCGATGGGCACAGCTTGCAATCGACGTTCCAGTAGAGTTGCTCCTGGCATCCGCACTGCTTCTCCACCGTCACTGGGAAGGGAACAGCAGCAGAGGAGTCGGTGCGAAACAGACGCGTGGAACCGGTCGTCGTTCTGACCACGAGATTTTTTAAAATCGCAACTTTGCGATCGCCGTTGACGTCACGAGGTGGAAAATCTCCGCGCGCTTCTTGCCGACATTTGAGAGAGAGAGAGATAAAACACAGCAGTTGGACTGCTGAGCCAGCCTAGAGAGACCTGTTACAACGAGGGTTTGTATACGTGGTGCAGGGCAGGCAGCCTCTGGGCTGGAAAGGAATTCCATCCCCGGACGCCATCACAAGAGCCGTCGTGACGTCACTGCCACCTGTCAGCACATGGCGGTTGGTAGTGACGGTGGTGGTGGTGGTGACTGTGGTAGTGATGATGATGATGACGGTGGTGGTGACGATGACGGTGGTGGTGGTGACTGTGGTAGTGATGATGGTGGTGGTGGTGGTAGTGACGATGACGGTGGTGGTGGTGACTGGTAGTGATGATGATGGTGGTGGTGGTGGTAGTGACATTGACGGTGGTGGTGGTGACTGTGGTCGTGGTGATGGTGGTGGTGGTAGTGACGATGACGATGACGGTGGTGGTGGTCGGGGGTGGTGGTGGGGGTGACATTGACCTAAGGTTCACGGAAAGCAGTTCTAAAGCAATACATGTTCAATGTAACTGCGTGTGTGTACGGTACTACTGTATAGTGGTGAAGAACAGTGTGAAGTGGTATGGGGACAGGGTGATTAGAGAGAGACTGGTGCATGCGTGGAGACAATTAAAATGCAAATCAATTTATAACATTTTTGACATGCGTTTTTCTGGATTTTGTTGCTGTTATTCTGTCTTTTACTGTTCAAATAAACCCACCATTAAAATTATAGACTGATCATTTCTTTGTCAGCAGGCAAACGTACAAAATCAGCAGGGGATCAAATACTTGTTTCCCTCATTGTAACAAGCTGAGATTAGGAGCACTCCCTTTAAGAGTGTGCTCCTAACCTCAGCTCGTTACCTGTATAAAAGACACCTGGGAGCCAGAAATCTTTCTGATTGAGAGGGGGTCAAATAATTATTTCCTCATTAAAATGCAAATCAATTTATAAATTTTTGACATGCGTTTTTCTGGATTTTGTGTTGTTATTCTGTCTCTCACTGTTCAAATAAACCCACCATTAAAATTACAGACTGATAATTTCTTGTCAGTGGGAAAACGTACAAAATCAGCAGGGGATCAAATACTTTTTTCCCTCACTGTACTCACTGGGCCTTGCCTGGTCAAATATGAAATAGTTGTTGCTTTTTAAATCCTTTATATTAAGTTCACTTGCTTGCTTGCGCGCTTACGACCGTGCAAATCTTTCGGTCGTTTTTTAACCCACTTCCCGTGATCCAATCGAGCTGACATTTTGCACACAGACTCGTTGTGCGTGACAATTTATTTTCGTGAATTTTTTTCCATAACTTTACACTTTTTAGGAAAAAAAATATATTTATTTACCAATTGCTTAATGGTGGCAGGCAATCATCTGACCCATAGGTGGCAGCCATCTCAAGCCAGAGGATGAGAGGACTCGAGCCGTCACGCATATAAAGGATTTATAGTGAAAAACTTAGTTTTTACGGGTTCATTTTTAATGACTAGTTTTAGTTAATTTTCGGGGGGGGGGGTAGGGAGAGGTGAGGGGTGAGGGGCTCACCTTGTGAGATGTCGTATCCTTTTTCACAGCACGTGATGACGGAGCATGCCTCCTTGCCCTCGGAGGTGACGTTGCACCGCCGCCCCACCGCGCCGGGGATGCCGCTGGCGTCGTCGCGCTCGCAGTAGCCGGGGCTGGCGCTCACGTGCACCAGCTCGCTCGCCGTGGGCGCCGTCAAGCGCTCGTTCACCGGCTCCAGACGCCAGCGGGACCAGCGGGTGGCACCAGCAACACTGCTGCTGCTGTTGTGGTGGACCAGCCGCATGGCGGAACTTGTGTCGTACTTGTGCTGCAACCACCATCATCACCATCGTCATCATCATCATTATCATCATCAATATCATCACCATTATCACTATCATCACCATCATCATTATTATCACCACCATCATCACCATCATCATTATCATCATCATCACCTCATCATTATCATCATCACCATCATCATCATCACCATCATCACCACCATCATCATCACCACCAACACCACCACCATCATCACCATCACCATCATCGGGGGATGTGGTGGTTGTCGAGTGAATGCGGGGAGCTCCCTTAGCTGTTAGGGCCCCCCCCCCGCCTGTAACCCCCCAATGGATGAATCCTCGTCACACCCACCCACCACACTCCCTCTGGGGGCAGTCCCACCCAGCAGCTGTGAGCAGCTCACCTTCAGCAAGTTCCCAACTTGGTGGAAGTCGGCGAGCTGCTGCCAGCAGATCTTCAGCATGCAGCGGCCAAAAAGCAGGTGGCACTTGCAGTCCATGTGCGCCAGATTGTACACCGCCTGTAGCACCACCACCACCACTACCAGCGTCACTACCACCACCACCGTCATCACCACCACCAGACATCACCACCACCACCAGCGTCACTACCACCACCACTACCACCACCGTCATCACCACCACCAGACATCATTACGCTAAAACATTACCGGTAGAAGTTCAAGCGAGAACCATTGCGTTAATCACGATTGGTAATACAACCCTAGGCAAGGAGGCCAAACCTAATTAGCATGGAGTAACTTTTTTTAAATTATTTAAAAAAAAAGACAACATCTACAACGACCCACCACCCCGTTCACACACTCACCAGCCGACCCGCCTCGTTGTCGTGCAAATTCATCGCCAAAGACTCCCCTCTCTGCCTGCTACGACTGCCATCGCCCACATTCACGAACCACTTGGCGAACTGGTATCCGTATTCGACGTCGTCCGATGAGCCGCCCCGCCGAGCACGCGGCGGTAGCCTCATGGCGTCGGGAACGACCCAGGAGCAGCTGCCCCGGAACTGCCCCTGGCGGCAGCCGCGCGCCACCACGTGGGACACTCCGGCGGCGACAATGGCGGAGAGGAACGCATCCTCGCGCGAGCCGGGGGACACGCCGGGGAACACTCCCGTGGCGTAGCGCGTGAAGCCTGCCGGGGCGGCGGGGGGAGGAGGACATGCCGAGCAGGTGTAGGGGGGAACGTCGGCTATTTGTAACGTGAGGTTACATCCGGGTCGTTGACGGATTACAACTCGTCACGATGATTGGCTCTGCCGGTCCTGGTCCATAGCCAATGGGGGAACCCTAGGGGCGTGGCCCTGACGTCATGGCAAGGTGACAGCTGTTTGTAGATGATTGGCCCTGCTGGCTTTGGCCACAGCCAATGGGGAGACGAGTCCGGGGCGTGGTCCCGGGAGCCTACGATGGAGTCTGGAAGATTCCATGGAGGCTAACCAGGATTGGTGGAAACGTACCACGTGACCAGGGTATTAAATAGGGGTGGAGACGAGCAACACGTCGTCAGAACTGGAACGAACGGAGGGGGAGGCCACGCTGGAGCGAGATCCAGGCTGCCACGTGGTCCAGGCTGCCACGTGGCTGCGCGTGTCTCTCTCTCTATCTCTCTCTATCCCTCTCACGCTGCCTGTCAACAGCATGAAGGAGTGCTGTAATGAAAGACGAATAAAGACCGGATTACAGAAGTCGCTTCAACGACCTCTATTACATGTTTATAGACAGACCCCTCTCACAGGATCTGCCCAGGGACCGAGCAATGGGCTGCGCAGCCCTATAGAAGGGGAGCCCGGATCGGCAGTGTGCGCGGGCAACTCAGCGACGGTAGCGGTAGCAGGAGTGGCTGGGCGAGCTCCCACCCTCAAGGATCGACACGAGCGAGGACCGGGGTATCGTCAGTAGGAGCCGAGCGCCGTCTCCAACTCTACAGAATTGACGTCGGACAGGGGAACATCGGGTGACGCTGTGATTATTGTTACATGTCTCCAGCGGCCAACCCGGGGAGTGGACCAGGGCCGGTGGGACGTCTGGGAGCACAAGAGGCGTGCCAGGTGCGTCAGGAGCAGGGAAGCCAGCCGGCTGCGGCCTGGCACCGTCCGAGAGCCAAGTCGGTCGCCTTTGGGCTGCCCCCCACGGACATCTCCCACCGTGTGAGAGCAGCAACTCTGCAAAGCCACCACCACCACCACCGTCATCGTCACCACCACCGCTACCACCACCACCACCGTCAAGTCACTATCACCACCACCACCGTCATCGTCACCACCACCACCACCGTCATGTCACTACCACCACCACAACCACCGTCATCGTCACCACCACCACCATCGTCAAGTCACTACCACTACCACCACCACCACAACCACCGTCATCGTCACCACCACCACCACCACCGTCATCACCACCACCACCACTATCGTCAAGTCACTACCACTACCACCACCACCACAACCACCGTCATCGTCACCACCACCACCACCACTATCGTCAAGTCACTACCACCACCACCACCACCGTCATCGTCACCACCACCACCACCACTATCGTCAAGTCACTACCACCACCACCACCACCGTCATCGTCACCACCACCACCACTATCGTCAAGTCACTACCACCACCACAAGCCGAGTGGCGTAGGGGAGGGGGACCCCCTGCAGGAGGAGGCACGCGGCAGCTCTGCAGCGGAGAGAGTTGCCATGGGGAGCTGGACGCCCCCCCCCCCCCCACGCAGCTCGTGTGCGTCTCGGGGAAGCGGCAGGAGACCTTCGGTGCGAGTGGACGTGGCGGGTGAACAAACGTCTACGTCGAGGGGAAATCACGGGACCTCCTTTGCCAGTACCAATATACACTCATAGGGGTTTTCCCCTTTTATCTGGCATAAAACTGACACCTTTTGCAAGGAATCATGTGCGCCTTTTGGCGTCATCTGGTCGAACACCGTATGGGACTAGGCTCTAAAGAAAGCTGTCTCTGGTGTGGACCAATCAGTTTCAAAGACAATGCATAAACTATCAGAGTATTGTTTTTTTGTTTGTATTTGACTGCGAGTATAGTGGTTAATGTAAGCGTGATTCCTTGCAAAAGGTGTCAGTTTTGTTGCCAGAAAAAAGGGGAAAACCCCCTATTGGTCGAGGGGAAACTCGCTTGTTGCCGGCGGAGGCTCCGACCCCGGGCGACGGTCCCCTTACCCGACTCGGCCGTGGGGTCCGGCGCGTTCTCCGCGCCAGGCGCGGTGCAGTCCCACCGCTTGCCCTTGAACTGGTCGCGACACTCATGCAGCGCCAGCCGGACGCCCTGCACCACCGCGTGCATGTGGTCCAGGCGGCGCAGGCACATCTTGCGCTGCACGGGGGATAGTCCCGGAGCCCCGATGCACAGCGGCCGATACTCGGTGGTGTTAGAGTGGAGGGCCCACTGCGCAAGCGGCCTGCAGAGGGGTGGGAGTCATGGTGGCTAGGAGATGTTAACTACCTCGCCTGGTGTACAGGAGGTCGTGGGTTAGATCCCGACCCTGACGCCTGCTGCTGCTGTATATTTGGAGTTTGCGTGTTTCTCTCTCTCATCATCACGGTGGCTAGGAGATGTTAACTACCTCGCCTGGTGTGCAGGAGGTCGTGGGTTTGATCCCGAACCTGACTCCTGCTGCTGTATATTTGGAGTTTGGGTGTCTCTCTCTCATCACCATCACGGTGGCTAGGAGATGTTAACTACCTCGCCTGGTGTACAGGAGGTCGTGGGTTTGATCCCAAACCTGACGCCTGCTGCTGTATATTTGGAGTCTGTGTCTCTCTCTCATCATCATCACGGTGGCTAGGAGATGTTAACTACCTCTCCTGGTGTACAGGAGGTCGTGGGTTCGATCCCGAACCTGACGCCTGCTGCTGTATATTTGGAGTCTGCGTGTCTCTCTCGCTCTCATCATCACGGTGGCCAGGAGATGTTAACTACCTCGCCTGGTGTGCAGGAGGTCGTGGGTTCGATCCTGACCCTGACGCCTGCTGCTGTATATTTGGAGTCTGCGTGTCTCCCTCTCATCATCATCACGGTGGCTAGGAGATGTTAACTACCTCGCCTGGTACGCAGGCAGTCGTGGGTTCGATCCCAACCCCTTACAAGTAAACCCGTAAAAACAAAGTTTTTCACTATAAATCCTTTATATGCGTGGCGGCTAGAGTCTTCTCGTCCTCTGGCTTGAGATGGCTGCCACCTATGGGTCAGATGATTGTCTGCCACCATTAAGCAATTGGTAATTAAATATTTAATTTGTTTTCCCTAAACAGTGTAAAATTTTGGAAATTTTTTTCACGAAAATTATTTGTCCCACACAACGAGTCTGTGTGGAAAATGTCAGCTCGATTGGATCATGGGAAGTGGGTTCAAAAACGAGCGAAAGATTTGCACGGTCGTAAGCAAGCAAGCACGCAAGCAAGCAAGCACGCGAACTTAAAAGGATTTTAAAAATGCCTGCTGCTGCATGTACGTGTTGAGTTTGTGTGTCTCTCCCCATGGTCGCGTGGATTTTTCTCCAGGTCCCTCTGGTTTTTCCTCCTCCTCCTTCGCATTTAGAATCAATGTCTCTACGCGTTTGGGGGTAATCCGGCTGCCGCTATCATCATCATCACGTGGTCATTTATATCGGCCACTCCCTTGAGCTACAATGTGCGACAGACAGACCACTCCTGAGAGAGAGAGCTACAATATACAATGTCAAAGAGCTATCTGTGGAATTTCTACAGGTTTTAAATGTGAATATTATTACGCCATGTATACACACACCAGAGGTCGCAACCGGGTACCCGATACCCGTACCCTACCCGATACCCGGCTACCCGTACCCGGCCGGGTAGGGTACAGGTACGGATACCCGATTGCGACCTCTGGGATGAAGCCATGTTGCAGGCGCGGGTGGGTTGATTCTAGGAACTTGAATTGTGAGACAAGACGTTGGGAAATGAGTGACAAACGGTGACTCACCAGTGACTCACGGCCTACCCGTACCCGTACCGGCCGCACCAGGGTCGCAAACGGGTACACGTACCCGGCCGGAGGACCACAGAATAAAAAAAAGCTTATACGACCACGGGGAAAACATAGCAACTCCAACTATACGGCGTGTTATAAGGTCGCAATTGAACCCACGACCTCCTGCATAACAGCCGAGGTAGTCAACATCTCCTAGCCACCGTGGTGCCCGCTAGACATTGTGTACCTAGTGTATATACACACGCACACGAGATAAAACAAACATTCCCGTACAACAACCGTATGGGGTGTGCAACATATTGGCGAGATAAGAAGGTTGCTTAACGTCGAAACTTGTGCGATCGTCGCAGCAGTGAGGAGGAAGACAGCAGCGTTGGCGTCTCGCGTTTACCACCAAGAGGAGCTGCCCACTGCCCACAGCTGTGTCAAGACGCAGAGACCCAGCAGAGGGCAGCAGTCCATGCAGTGCAGGGAGCCCATCGCAATCCTCGTGGTCAGCTGCGCTGCGCAGAAGAGACGCGGGCCGTGACGATGTTAACGCCCTCGCCTGGTACGCAAGAGGTCGTGGGTTCGATCCCGACCCTGACGATGCCTGCTGCCGTATCTTTTTAGTTTTCATGTCTCGCTCATCATCATCGTCATCATCATCATCATAACGGTGCCTGGGAGATGTTAATGACCCCGTGTGGTACGTGGGATCGAACCCACGACCGCTTGCGTACCGGGCTAGGAGTTAACATCTCAAGTTCAAGTTCAAGTACTAGGTGTAGCGCTGTGAGCCATTCGGCTCTTGAATTGGGTGCAACCGCAACAAACAAAAGACAAAAACATGAACAAGAAAACATCTTAAAGTGACTATGTGACTAAGTGCAAACAGAAAATCCAAGAAACGACAGCAAAATGTTGCAGAGAAAAACACCGTTACACCAACGCTGTGCAAACATCCCAGTGGGATGCAAGTCAAACAACAACAACAACCACAAGACAACTTAGATTAAGGCCATCAGTCTTACTCCGTACTACAACAAACGTGGTCAAACCAGTAAACTTTTCAAAATCACCAAAATAAAAGCAATGAAACAGTGATCATAGGAACTGTGACGGAATTTTACATCTATATATATAAAATCGTGAATCTGTCTGTCTATCTGTCTGTCTGTGTGTCTGTGTGTCTCCGGACCATACGCACTTTCATTGGACGCCGGTTGCCCCTGCCAACGGCTAGCGACGCCTTCGCCGCTTTCATTGGACCTGGCAACGGCTAGCGACGCCTTCGCCAAGGGCTGCAGTTTCATTGGACGGCGGTTGCCCCTGACAATGGCTAGCCACGCCTTCGCCACTTTCATAGGCTCCGTAATTAATTAAATAATAGCCATTACTCAGTATTGTTCGAGCGCTGGGGGGGGGGGACCGGCACCCGTACCCAGCGTCAGCCGGGTGGGAAAATCAGGCGAGGTGGGAGGCTCTGCACGGTGCTAGGCCTCGACACCCACCACGCGAATCTAAGGTAAATTCATAAAAGTTTCACGTCCTCTACAGAGTCGTGAGGGAGGGAGAGTGGCGAGGGAGGGAGAGTGGCGAGGGAGGGACTCAGCCTCAAAACGAGTAACTGGTGTGGCGTTTTCACATCGGCACTGGGGAGACAAAGGCGGCCGGGCGTGGTGGATCCAAGTCCCGGGCGAAGCCGGGTCATGTGTATGTGTGTATGTGTTTATGTGTATGTCTGTGTGTCTCTATGTATGTGTATGTATGTGTGTGTATGTGTTTGTGTGTTTGTATGTGTGTGTGTATGTATGTCGGNTTTTTTATGTGTTTGTGTGTATGTATGTGTGTTTGTATGTATGTGTGTGTATGTGTTTCTGTGTATGTATGTGTGTATGTATTGTGTATGTGTCTGTCTGTGTGTCTGTGTGTGTGTGTGTGTATGTGTATGTTTGTGTGTATGTATGTGTGTGTTTGTGTGTGTGTATGTCTCTGTGTATGTATGTGTGTATGTGTGTGTATGTGTGTGTATATATGTGTATGTATGTGTGTGTGTGTGTCTGTGTGTGTGTCTGTGTGTGTGCGTGTGTGGTGTGTGGGAGCGGTAGTGTAGTGGTTAGCGTGCTCTCTGTGTGTCTGTGTGTGTGTGTCTGTCTGTGTCTGTCTGTGTGTGTGTCTGTGTGTGTGTCTGTGCGTGTGTGGTGTGTGAGGAGCGGTGGGTGTAGTGGTTAACGCTACCAACCCGGCGAACCGAGTTCCATTCCCGCTCACGGCCACCACCGGTGACGATTATTTGAACCTCCCCTAGGTCGACTCAGCCTCAAACGAGTAACTGGTGTGGCGTATTAACATCGCCACTGGGGAGACAAAGGCGGCCGTGCGTCAGTGGTGAGGGAGGGAGAGTGGTGAGGGAGGGAGAGTGGTGAGGGAGGGAGAGTGGTGAGGGAGGGAGAGTGGTGAGGGAGGGAGAGTGGTGAGGGAGGGAGAGTGGTGAGGGAGGGACTCAGCCGCAAAACGAGTAACTGGTGTGCGTATTAACATCGCCACTGGGGAGACAAAGGCGGCCGGCCGTGGTGGATACAAGTCCCGGGCGAAGCCGGTAGTACAGCTAGTAAACGACATCATTACCACCAAACCCTGCAGCCACAGCTGGCTGCTGCATGAGTCACTCCACAACAGCAGCAGCATCAATCGGAGTATCAACATTTTTCAATGCACCTTTAAGATCAGCACACTAAATCAAAACACAGGTTATACTTTGCAGCGATCATCCGGAGCGAAACATTTTATTTTAGGCCACTGAATAGCACATTACACTGGTAATGTGTTATATATATATATACACACACACAGTGTTATATACACACACACAGTGTTATACACATACACACACACAGTGTTATACACACACACACACCCAGTGGCGTACCAGGCACTCATGAGGCCGAGTAGACCTAGGGGAGGCCCATGACCGGTTCAGATAATCGTCACCGGTGTTGGCCATGAGCGGGAATCGAACCTAACACTTGCACACACACACACACAACACTGGTAATGTGTTATACACACACACAGTGTTATACACACACAGTGTTATACACACACACACAGTGTTCTACACACACACACAGTGTTCTACACACACACACATACACACACACGTACCTTCGGGGCGAAGCGGCTAAGGAACGAAATCCTTTCGCGTGAAGACGAAAAGAAACCGCATCCGCAATGTGGCCCCATTCCTAATCAAATAGACGGCGATCGCAAACGAGTTTCCCCGTCGTCGGCACCATCTCACCTGGCAGGTAGACAGACAGGCACGCAGCCTGGCAGGCGGGCAGGCAGGTAGACAGGCAGGTGGGCAGGTAGACAGGCTGGCAGGCGGGCGGGCTGGCGGGCTGGCAGGTAGACAGGTGGGCAGGCAGGCAGGTAGGTCGGTAGGTAGGCAGGTACACAGACAGGCAGGTAGACAGGTAGTCAGACAGGCAGGCAGGCAGGTAGACAGGCAGGCAGGTAGACAGGCAGGTAGACAGGTAGACAGGCAGGCATACAGGTAGACAGGCTGGCAGGTAGACAGGTAGACAGGCAGGCAGGTAGACAGGCAGGTATACAGGTAGGCAGGCTGGTATACAGGTAGGCAGGCTGGCTGGCAGCACAAGGTGAGGAATGAACTCCCCACCACCACTGCAGTGTCTGTGGCAAGCCCTTTTATCGAGTGGGTAGCCTTGTTGTTGTTGTATTTAGTCATGATGAGTCAGCAGGGCGTGCTGCTTGTGATGAGTCAGATCCCACGTGCTCCCGTGATGATCTAATCCCACACACGCGCGTCCCTCGCAAACAAGAGGCACCCTGCCCCGATCACTGTGACTTGGAGTTTGTTTGAATGTTTCGTTTGGTGGAGGATGATTGTTACTGCAGCTCGCCTTGAATCCGTGTGCAGCAGTCACCTGAATGTCACTCGCGTTTGACATGTTCATGGCTAATGCCGGGCGAAAACAATAACATGTCCCGCCTAATGTGAGAATTATGCAACGGCAGACGCTTTGAGCAAATCCCCTTGAGTTTCGATTTTATTTTAATTTAATTTAAATTTTACAAAAAAGGAATAATTTAAATACAAATTCATGAATTTTAATTTTATTTATCTATGTAATACTTTTATTATTTTAGTATTTCCCTTCTACGTGACTTTACCGAAAGAGCCAAGAATACAACCCCCCCCCCCCCTGGTTTCTCGATATTTCTGCGCTAATTGTGCACCCAGAGGAGCTGCTCTGAATAGTATTTTGATGAGCAGTGAGAGAACACACGAGTTGACATCCTGCCACGAGACGCTGCTCTATTAGAATGAATACATCCCGTTAAAAGCCGGTGCCGTTTTTAATCAGCGTTGATAGCAACTCGCAGTTTAGTACTCGTCAGCTTCATCACGAGATCAGATGGTTTTGATCGTTTTGTGATCGTGCCTTTCTTCTCTTTCGCGTGAACATTCGACAACTCTTGGAGGTGTTTTGGAACAATGCAGTGAGCGCTCTTAGCCTATTCTTATGTGTTTTTCGGTAAAGTCACCAGGTAGGTAAAAAATTAAAATTAATAAAAGTAAAATAAAATAAAAATCACGACGTTTCGGAGGCACCACAAGCTACTGTCTTCAGGTGGAACCGTCACAGCACGACAGCTGTATCAAGTGAGAGAAATTCCAAGAAAACAGTCCTTGTATATGTAGTGGCGGTACGCGCTGACAAAGGGGCGGCGTGTGTGTGAGCGCGCCGGGTGTGGCTACATCAAGAGTGGTGGAGTTGACACGCGCCGAGAGTGATGGATCACGGGGCGGCGCGGGGTGCGTGGTTGTGCGCGCTGACACAATGTGGGAAATAGGATCGTGGGCAGCGCGCAGTGATTGGTCGACTGGGATGGGTGCTCTCAGCGACGTCCGCATGGAGGACTATAAAGGAGGACGCGCGGGAGCACTCGGGAGTTGATAACCAGTTGAAGATCGAAGACGGAGTTGAAGAGGTAGGGCCCTGAGACCCCTAGTCCCGCTGTCCTTGTAAGGGCCGGGACCCTGTGCGGCTCGGAGGCGAGACTGTGGGACCCGTGGTCTGACGTCCATGTGGGACGAGGCTGTGGGACCCAGAGTCGAGACGGACACCCCAGCCGGGTGGGTTCCGAGAAGCTACGGGGCGTAAGAGCCCGTGTGGGTGTAGCCAGGGGAACCCCGTGGGTTAGGCTGCAGTTAGCCACCCGTGTAATATAAGCTGGTGTTAATAAAGAGTGTGCTACCCGTAAGGTCGTCTCCCGTCAAGTTACTACATTAATAATAATAGTACAATTTGTAACGCGCGCAAATTTGCAGACGTAGTGGCCGCAACTCAGAGGCGCGGAGCCAAGCTCAGAGTCGCTCAAAAGCATGATTGTAGAGGTGAGTTTTTAAGTGTCTCTTGAAGGAGGCGATTGAGGTGATGCTGCGAATGTGCAGAGGGATATCGTTCCAGACTGTTGGGGCTGCCACCGAGAAGCGGCGCGTAGACATGACCATCCTGGATCTTGGTATTGAGAGGAGGTCGTGAGTCGCGCTGCGCAGGCATCTGCCGTGTGCTGAGCTGCAAGTTGTCAATAATGAAGAAAGATACGGCAGGCAGGCGGATATGAAGGCATTGTGGCAGAGGCAGGCGGTCTTGTATGTGACCCTACTGGCAATGGGGAGCCAGTTGAGAGCGCGGAGACGAGCTAGTGAGTCGAGGCGGGGATGAGTGTGGGCAATGACGACGCGTGCTAGGTTGTTTTGTAGTCTTTGAAGCTTCTTTAGGTTGCCAGCGGAGGTCCGGACAAGGACGGAGTTACAATAGTCAAGGCGAGACCCAACTATGCAACATGCCAAAGTGTTGGCAATTTCAGTAGAGATGAGAGGACGTATGTGTCTAAGAGCCTTCAGGTGAAAGTTACATGAGCTGATGATATGGTTGGTTTGACGGTCGAAGGATAAAGTTGAATCTAGGATGACACCGAGGTAGCTGAAGTGGTCGGTGAACTTGATGCTGTGACCGAAGATGTGTATGTGTGTGGGGAGTGCTGCTGAATTGAGACGTTGCTTGGTACCTAACATGATGGCCACTGACTTTTTCGGATTAAGGGCTAGGTTGTGTGCAGTGAACCATTGTTGCACGGCGGTGGTACATTCCGAGAGCCTCTCGAATCCAGATGCATTGCTAGAATCGATGGGGGTGAATAGAATCGTGTCATCCGCATATGAGTGGTGCTTAACACCGAAGCTTGCAATGAGTCGGCCGATCGGGGAAGTGTAGGCTGTGAAGAGCAGGGGACCTAGAACAGAGCCCTGGGGAACCCCGCAAATGCTCTTGTTTCAGGCGATGTGGACATGCCCACCCTGACTGAGGATTGCCGGTCAGAAAGGTACGAAGCTATCCACTTGAGTGCTGAGCCGCATATACCGAAGTCGGATTTCAGGAGGGAAGTAAGGAGCGAATGGTTGATGGTGTCGAAGGCTGACGAAATGTCCAGACTTACAAGTGCAACAGTTGAGCCGGAATCAACGATCGTTAAAATGTCATCGAGCACCCTAGTGAGTGCTGTTTCTGTGGAATAGTTTTGACGGTAAGCTGACTGGAAGTTGCAGTAGTTTGCGGAGGAGGTGACGTGTGGTTGTAGCTGGGCGAGGGCTAGTCGTTCAAGGAGTTTAGAGAGGTTCGAGAGGTTAGTGATGGGACGATAACTAGATGGGTCATCCGGATCTAGATTTGGTTTCTTTAACAAGGGAGAAACCAGGCCAGATTTGAGGTTGGACGGAAAACACCCCGAAGAGAAGGAGGCATTTGCGATGTTCCTGATCATGATGGCGAGTTCCGGAGCACATTGCTTGAACAAGGAACCTGGGAGCACGTCGAGTGGAGATGACTTCAAAGGAAGTGATTCAATTAAAGCGAAAACGTCTTTTGTAGACACAGGCTTTAGCATAGTTAGAAGAGTGTCTGGGTTAGTGCTTACAATTTTAGGTACCATGAGCGGGGTACAATGGTGCAATGTGTCAGTAGACGTGCACGAGTTTGCGACGGCGATTAGCTTGTTGTTGAAGTAAGTATTAAAAGAGGTGGCAAGTTTCAGTGAGGCAAGGGGATCGCTAAGGTGAGGGACCATGGTGCTACCAGGATGGAGAAGATCTTTGAGAGTTTTCCATAGAATGCGCGGGTTTCCGGTTGCTTTTTTGATGCGTTCCTCAATGTGGGAGGAACGTGAGACAAGGATCAGTTTGTTAGTTTTCCTGCAGGCGACTCTGTAAGCAAGTCGATCAGCAGGTAGACCACTGCGGGATGCGATACGTTCAAGACGCCTCCTGGTTCGCTTAGCAATGATGGCATCTCTTGAGAGCCAGTGAGTGTCGTGAGAAGACTGCCTAGCGGTTCGTGATTTTAATGGAGCTAGTTTGTCCAGCGCCGCCCTCATGTCAGCTTCTAGTTGGAGAGCGCAGACGGTTGGATCCGATGATGGGGATAACATTGAAAGCGAGTTTGCAAGGAGGTGACGAAAAGCAGAAAATTCGATACCCTTAAAATTACGCAAGTTGCGGGTGAATTTGATGGTGATTGGCTTCGGAAATTGGAGGGAAGAAAGTATAAGGCGGTGGTCGGAGTAACCAGTTTGGAAAACTCCCAGTGCAGTGATGCGTCGGTGCTGGTTAGGTTCCAGAACCAGGTCGAGCATGCTCTCAACGTTTGTTGACGAAGCTCTGGTGGGGCCTGAGTTTGTGATGACCAGGTTATGGCAGGCCAAAGTTGACTCAAGGTGACTATCGATGGAGGCTGGGGTATTGCCGGGGCAATTGAAGTCGCCTGTTAGCACGAGCCTGTGACATGGGTTAGGAATCAGATATAGGAATTCCGAAAGCTCATTTACGAAGGTGTTGATGCTGCCATCTGGAGGGCGATAAATGGAAATAATGTAAAAGCACTCGTTGTTAGTAGTAAGGGATACGGACTGGACCTCGAATGTGGCCTGAGCATTGGTAGATGGAGCTCTTTAATTTTCAAGTGAGCATTGTAAACGACCGCTAAGCCACCACCCCGCTGGTTAGTTGCGCGAGGTTTATGTAGAACCTTGTATCCTGGGGGCGCAACTTCCAGAGAGATAGCTGGCGGGGAGTCTTGCCTGCACCAGGTCTCAGTGATGAGCAAAAGGTCGATGTGGTGGTCCGAGATGGTATCGTGAATCAGGGCTGATTTATTGGTGATGGAGCGTGCGTTGAGCAGACCGAGGCGGATATGTGAAGGTAGATGTGAAGATCCGTGCAGGTGAGGCGTCGAGGGAACAGAGGAGTTGGCTGGTTCGAGGTCGACCTGTGAACGGCGGCCCCTGCCACCTCTGCAACCACGGTGCCGATGCAGTCTCCGACGTTGGCCTCGGAGAGGCCCAAGGACAGAGAGCGTCCTCAGGAGTGCGGGTTGCAGGTGCAGATGATGAAGAGACGGTGCATGTCGTAGCCCTATTATATCAGCCCGTGCTGCAACGATGGTGCGGATGAAGGGGCCCGGATTCGGATGGACTCCAATCAGCGGCTCAGCTGCCCTGAGCAGCAAGTCGAGGTGTCGTTGTCCAAGCTCCACGCTATCAGCAAGCACTTCCCCATACGTAGCGGATGCAAACACGCCCGTGTAAACACTCGCTGAGCGCGTACACGGGCGTACAGAACCACGCAGGCGGGGCGTACAATGGAGCAGCCAGAAGTACACGAAGTCCAGTGGATTAGCTGACCACGCTCTGTGCTCCAGCTCGCAGGTGGTGCAGCAGGATGGACGTACCTCGCAGAGCTCCCGTTCACTGGTGGTGCTGGGCAGCAGGCAAGCCAACTCTCTCGTGTTGAGGAGATGACAGTCTGCTTCGCGTTCCCACTCGCTGATGGTGGTGAACGTTGGACGGAGCACGTAGATCTCCCACTTGCTGGCGATGCTGGGGCACGCCAAGCTCACAGTCGCTGATGGTACCGGAAGAGGTGCCTTGTGAGGACGTTGCTGGTAGAAACCGTGCCCGGGGCGGATGTTAAGCCGCGCCGCATGAACAATACGGCCAGCGTCCTCCAGCTTCGTGAATCGAAGCAACAGGCCTCGTTTACTCGCACTGCCCAACAGCTGTGTGATGCGGCAGTTAAGGCGAGTTGTGTGGCACTGCAGTAAACGGCATTTGTCGGCTGTTGTAGCGCCGCGAGGCGTGTGCAGTGAACACGGAGGCGGGCGGGTTTGGGTGCAGGGATCGGCCACCACCCAAAACTCGGGCGACGCCAAGTAATAATGAAAATAATAAAACAAAATAAATTATATGAAAAATGTAATGGAAGATGAAAGTAAGAAGAGTGGTGGTGAGTGGAGAAGGACGTGGGTAAGGTACGAGGTGTGGTTACGGTTGATAAACTGTGAGAGCGATCCGGGACTGCAGCAGCTGCGGCGCTGTCACATCTTCCCATCCGGGTGTGTCGTCACTTTTGCCGGGGGAGCAGTGGCCGCTGGGAGTGACATCACTTCTGGGCTCAGCGCTGTCCAACCGAACAACGCCG
>WFAB01002175.1:0-17500 GCA_018977245.1 Lethenteron camtschaticum
TCGTGTCTCTCTCCCCGTGTCTGCNCGTGTCTCTCTCTCTCCCCTCTCTCCCCGTGTCTCTCTCCTCGTGTCTCTCTCCCCGTGTCTCTCTCCCCGTGTCTCTCTCCCCGTGTCTCTATCCCCGTGTCTCTCTCCCCGAGTCTCGTCTCCCGTGTCTCTCTCCCCGTCTCTATCCCGTGTCTCTCTCCCGTGTCTCTCTCCGCGTTTAGAATCAACGTCGCGACACGCAAATCGGAGTCTCTTCGCTCCCGCTATAAATATCCACACACATGATGATGATGAGCCGTCATTTGTGATGGGCAGGTGGTCGTTTATATATAAAAATAAAAATAATCTCGGTAATAGCTCAGTGGTGAAGGCTCACCTGGTTAAAAATAAATAAAATAAACTCGTTTAGGAGTTGATTGGCTTAGTTTGATGGAGGTGATGGGGAAATTGCACGCGGAGGGGCTAAGTGGGGGTGGGGGAGGGGCAGGTGGGGGGAGTGGGGCAAGTGGGGGGTGGGGGAGTGGGGGGAGGTGGGGAGTGGGGCAGGTGGGGGGGAGTGGGGGCTGTGGGGGAGGTGGGGCAAGGTGGGTGGAAGTGGGGGGAGTGGGGGGAGGTGGGGGGAGTGGGGCAAGGTGGGATAGTGGGGGGAAGTGGGGGAGTGGGGAGGTGGGGGAGGTGGGGGAAGTGGGGGGGAGGTGGGGGGAGTGGGGCAGTTGGATGGGAAGTGGGGGAGTGGGGGAGGTGGGGGAGGTGGGGGGAGTGGGGGGGGGGGGGGGGGGAAGGTGGGATGGGGGGGAAGTGGGGGGGGGGAGTGGGGGGAGGTGGGGGGGCAAGGTGGGATAGTGGGGGGAAGTGGGGGGAGGTGGGGAAGTGGGGGGAGGTGGGGGGAGTGGGGCAAGGTGGGATAGTGGGGGAAGTGGGGGGAGGGGGGAAGTGGGGGGAGGTGGGGGATGGGGGGGAGGTGGGAGTGGGGCAGGTGGAAGTGGGGGGAGTGGGGGGAGTGGGGAGGTGGGGGAGTGGGGGAAGTGGGGGGGAGGTGGGGGAGTGGGGCAAGGTGGGATAGTGGGGGAAGTGGGGGGAGGGGGGAGGTGGGGGAGTGGGGGAGTGGGGGGGGGGGTGGGGGAGTGGGGCAAGGTGGGATAGTGGGGGGAAGTGGGGGAGTGGGGGAGGTGGGGGAGGTGGGGGGAAGTGGGGGGGAGGTGGGGAGTGGGGCAAGGTGGGATAGTGGGGGGAAGTGGGGGGAGGTGGGGGAAGTGGGGGAGGTGGGGGAGTGGGCAGGTGGGATAGTGGGGGGAAGTGGGGGGAGGTGGGGGAAGTGGGGGGGGAGTGGGGAGTGGGGCAAGGTGGGATAGTGGGGGGAAGTGGGGGAGTGGGGAGGTGGGGGAGGTGGAGGAAGTGGGGGGGAGGTGGGGGGGAGTGGTGGCTGGTGGGGGGAGTGGGGCAAGGTGGGGGGGAGGTGGGGGGAGTGGGGCAAGGTGGGGGGGAGGTGGGGGGGAGTGGGGGGGGAGTGGGGGAAGGTGGGGGGAGTGGGCAAGGTGGGGGGAGGTGGGGGGGAGGTGGGGGGAGTGGGGGAAGGTGGTGGTGGGGGGGGGTCGTCTCCCGTGACGTCACCCTCTTATCAGGCCGTGCAAGCGAATTCGCCGGCAGCGAAGTGAGCTGATAAAGTCACTCGCCGTTCCGGGTTTTAAATAGAAATTAAAAAAAATACAAACAAAATAAGAAGCAAATCGTGTTTTTAGACTCCTCGTGTTTTTTTTTAAGTATATAGAATATATATATTTATATAAAAATATATTTAAATATATATTTATATATTTCAATGTATATTTATTTATATATTTCACAGAACACGAACCGCTCAACAAGACGCAGGCGAGGCTTGAAATCCGGCTCACGAATACAGACAAAGGTCCCCCGTATAGCCTCGGCAGGCTGTCCGGGCAAGTGCTCTCAGCGAGTAGCAGCGGCTATGATGATCGCAAAGACAAAGGTCCCCCGTATAGCCTCGGGCAGGCTGTCGGGGCAAGTGCTGTCAGCGAGTAGCAGCGGCTACGAAGATCGCAAAGACACAGGTCCCCCGTATAGCCTCGGGCAGGCTGTCGGGGCAAGTGCTGTCAGCGAGTAGCAGCAGCCATGAAGGTCGGACACGGCACACGAGGGGGGGGTGGGTGACCAGCACCACGCCCGGCCGCCTTTGTCTCCCCTGTGACGATGTTTACTGCACACCGCACCAGGTACTGACTTGAGGCCGAGTCGACCTAGGGGAGGGCCTAGACCGGTTCAGATAATCGTCACCTGGTGGCTAGGAGATGTTAACTACCTCGCCTGGTCTACATGAGGTCGTGGGTTCGATTCCGACCCTGACGATGTCTGCTGCTGTATATTTGGAGTTTGCCTGTCTCTCTTTCACATCATCATCACGGTGGCTCGGAGATGTTAACTACCTCGCCTGGTATGCAGGAGGTTGTGGGTTCGATTCCGACCCTGACGATGCCTGCTGCTGTATATTTGGAGTTNGTGTGTCTCTCATCATCATCATCACGGTGGCTAGGAGATGTTGACTACCTCGCCTGGTACACAGGAGGTCGTGGGTTCGATTCTGTCTCTCTCTCTCCCCATTGTCGCGTGGATATCTCCCCGCGAATCCAGCTCGGGTCGCCGCGTTCGCAGCGCAGCGCTAACCGCTGCTACACGACCACCGCTCCCTCATGAAGGAGAAAGACAAGGGCAAAGATCCCCCGTGTAGCCTTGGCAGACCATCGGGGCAAGTGCTGTTAGCCATCACCCATGAAGGCCGGCAGGGCACACAAGGTGGTAGGTTTGCCGGCACACAAGCCCGGCCGCCTTTGTCTCCGCAGTTGCGATGTTTATTGGCGCACCGCACCAGGAACTCACTTAAGGCTGAGTCGACCTAGCGGAGGCCCCAAGACCGGTCCAGATACTCGTCGCTGCGTGTGATGGTCCGTGGAGCGGGGAGTCGAACTCGGGTCTCGCTGCGCTAACCGCAACTCAAACCAGAACAGGTCACCGTGTCCGCGTTGTTTCAGCCTGCAGATGATGGCTCTTGTTTGCTATTGAAACATCGAGATCCATCCGTTAGTTTTTCTTTCTACAGAGGGAAAAAAGTATATGATCCCCTGCTGATTTTGTATGTTTTCCCACTGACAAAGAAATGATCAGTCTATAATTTTAATGGTAGATTCATTTGAACAGTGAGAAACAGAATAACAACCAAAAAGTCCAGAAAAACGCATGTCAAAAATGTTATAAATTGAATTGCATTAATGAGGGAAATAAGTATTTGACCCCCTCTCAATCAGAAACATTTCTGGCTCCCAGGTGTCTTTTATACAGGTAACGAGCTGAGATTAGGAGCACACTCTTAAAGGGTGTGCTCCTAATCTCAGCTTGGTACCTGTATAAAAGACACCTGGGAGCCAGAAATGTTTCTGATTGAGAGGGGTCAAATACTTATTTCCCTCATTAATGCAATTCAATTTATAACATTTTTGACATGCGTTTTTCTGGATTTTGTTGTTGTTATTCTGTCTCTCACTGTTCAAATAACCCTACCATTAAAATTATAGACTGATCATTTATTTGTCAGTGGGCAAACGTACAAAATCACTGTACGTGACTTTACCGAAAGAACCAAAGTGTGTGAGAGAAGTGGTTGCGACATTTCTGTAAGCAGCCCCCCCCCGCCCCCCCCCCCTCTGTTTCACCCTTTCCTTACCCTCGCCAGAATCCCAGCTGTACTGACTCAGAACGGTGCGTCTGTCAGTGCCATTGTGAACTCCCAGAGGGAGATATAGAGGGAGACACAAGCACATACACACACAGGACCAGGGCTTGAACCCATCTTCTCAGCAGTGTAGGCTGTGAACATCTGTCAGTGCCATTGTGAACTCCCAGAGGGAGATAAAAAGGGTGACACAACTACACACACACACAGGACCAGGGCTTGAACCCATCTTCTCAGCTGTGTAGGCTGTGAACATCTGTCAGTGCCATTGTGATCTCCCAGAGAGAGAGAGAGATAAAGGGAAACACATACACACACCCAGACCCAGGGCTCGAACCCAGAATCTCAGCTCTGCAGGCTGATAGCGCCTGACACGGCCATTATGAACCCCCAGAGAGACAGACACCCAGACCCAGGGCTCGAACCCAGAATCTCAGCTCTGCAGACTGAGAGCGTCTGACACGAACATTATGAACACCCAGAGAGAGACAGACACCCAGACCCAGGGCTCGAACCCAGAATCTCAGCTCTGCATGCTGAGCGCGTCTGACACGGCCATTATGAACCCCCGAGAGAGAGAGACACCCAGACCCAGGGCTCGAACCCAGAATCTCAGCTCTGTAGACTGAGAGCGTCTGACACGGCCATTATGAACCCCCAGAGAGAGAGAGAGACACCCAGACCCAGGGATCGAACCCAGAATATCAGCTCTGCATGCTGATAGATTCTGACACGGCCATTATGAACCCCCAGAGAGAGACACAGACACCCAGACCCAGGGCTCGAACCCAGAATCTCAGTTCTGCAGGCTGATAGCGTCTGACACGGCCATTATGAACCCCCAGAGAGACAGACACAGACACCCAGACCCAGGGCTCGAACCCAGAATCTCAGTTCTGCAGGATGAGAGTGTCTGACACGGCCATTATGAACCCCCAGAGAGAGAGAGAGACAGACACCCAGACCCAGGGCTCGAACCCAGATCTCAGCTCTGCAGACTGAGAGTGTCTGACACGGCCATTATGAACCCCCAGAGAGAGACACACAGACCCAGGGATCGAACCCAGAATCTCAGCTCTGCAGGCTGAGAGCGTCTGACACGGCCATTATGAACCCCCAGAGAGACAGACAGACACCCAGACCCAGGACTCGAACCCAGAATCTCAGCTCTGCAGGCTGATAGCGTCTGACACGGCCATTATGAACCCCCAGAGAGACACCCAGACCCAGGGCTCGAACCCAGAATCTCAGCTCTGCATGATGAGAGTGTCAGACACGGCCATTATGAACCCCAGAGAGAGACACCCAGACCCAGGGCTCAAACCCAGAATCTCAGCTCTGCAGACTGAGAGTGTCTGACACGGCCATTATGAACCCCCNGAGAGACAGACAGACACCCAGACCCAGGGCTCAAACCAGAATCTCAGCTTTGTAGGCTGAGAACGTCTGACACGGCCATTATGAACCCCAGAGAGGACACACAGACACCCAGACCCAGGGCTCGAACCAGAATCTCAGCTCTGCAGGATGAGAGTGTCTGACACGGCCATTATAACCCCCAGAGAGACAGACACCCAGACCCAGGGCTCGAACCAGATTCTCAGCTCTGTAGACTGAGAGTGTCTGACACGGCCATTATGAACCCCAGAGAGAGACAGACACCCAGACCCAGGGCTCGAACACAGATCTCAGCTCTGCAGACTAAGAGTGTCTGACACGGCCATTATGAACCCCAGAGAGAAACACAGACACCAGACCCAGGGCTCGAACCCAGAATCTCAGCTCTGCAGATTAAGAGTGTCTGACACGGCCATTATGAACCCCACAGAGAGAGACACCCAGACCCAGGGCTCGAACCCAGATTCTCAGCTCTGCAGGCTGAGATCGTCTGACACGGTCATTATGAACCCCAGAGAGAGAGAGAGACACACCCAGACCCAGGGCTCGAACCCAGATTCTCAGCTCTGCATGCTGAGCGCGTCTGACACGGCCATTGTGAACCTCCAGAGAGACAACTCAGACCCAGGGCTCGAACCCAGAATCTCAGCTCTGAAGGATGAGAGTGTCTGACACGGCCATTGTGAACCCCCATAGAGAGACAGACACCCAGACCCAGGGCTCGAACACAGAATCTCAGCTCTGCAGGATGAGAGTGTCTGACACGGCCATTATGAACCCCCAGAGAGAGAGACACCCAGACCCAGGGCTCGAACACAGAATCTCAGCTCTGCAGGATGAGAGTGTCTGACACGGCCATTATGAACCCCCAGAGACAGACACCCAGACCCAGGGCTCGAACCCAGAATCTCAGCTCTGCAGGCTAAGAGCGTTTGACACGGCCATTATGAACCCCAGAGACACAGACACCCAGACCCAGGGCTCGAACCCAGAATCTCAGCTCTGCAGGCTGAGAGCGTCTGACACGGCCATTATGAACACCCAGAGAGAGACACCCAGACCCAGGGCTCGAACACAGAATCTCAGCTCTGTAGGCTGATAGCGTCTGACACGGCCATTATGAACTCCCAGAGAGAGAGAGAGACCCAGACCCAGGGCTCGAACCCAGAATCTCAACGATGTAGGCTGAGCGTCAGACACGGCCATTATGAACACCCCCACAGAGAGACAGAGAGAGAGAGAGAGTGGGAAGAGAGATGAAGTCACCCAATCCGTCAAAGTGTCGGATTGTGAAATTATTCTGAGCGATGTGTCACAGACATTGCCATTATAGCCGCCTTCCCCCAGGAGCCCCCCCCCAAACACCGCCCACAGCCCCCCCCCCCACCCCCCCCAGCCCCCCAGCCCCCCCCAAATCTCGACTCAGCTCAGCGCAGGTACCGGTTACTGACAAGATCGCAAAGCTGTAAGTGGCATTGTGAACGCGGCTGTCCCGGGAGTTTGAATCCAGAAGAGGGAAGGGGGGGAGCGATCACGGGGTGCAGCTTTGCACGATGCGAATCCAGCATGATGATCAGTATCAGCAGCAGCATCATCAGTTTCATCATCATCAGCAGCAGCAGCAGCATCAGCAGCAGCATCAGTTTCATCAGCAGTATCAGCAGCAGCATCATCATCATCAGTATCAGCAGCAGCAGCATCATCATCAGTATCAGCAGCAGCATCATCATCATCAGTATCAGCAGCATCAGTATCAGCAGCAGCATCATCAGTTTCATCAGTATCAGCAGCAGCAGCATCAGCAGCAGCATCATCAGTTTCATCAGTATCAGCAGCAGCAGCATCAGCAGCAGCATCATCAGTTTCATCAGTATCAGCAGCATCAGTATCAGCAGCAGCATCATCAGTTTCATCAGTATCAGCAGCATCAGTATCAACAGCAGCATCATCAGCAGCTACACCATTAGTACCAGCATCATCAGCAGCAGTATAATCATCAGCATTATCAGTATCATCATCAGCAGCAGCAGCATCATCAGTTTCATCATCATCAGCAGGATCATCAGTTTCATCAGTATCAGCAGCAGCAGCATCAGCAGCAGCATCATCAGTTTCATCAGTATCAGCAGCATCAGTATCAGCAGCAGCATCATCAATCATCATCAGCAGCAACATCTAGTACCAGCACATCAGCAGCAGTTCACATCAGCATTATCAGTATCATATCAGCAATCACAGTTACATCACGCAGGATCATCAGCATCATCGTCATCATCAGCAGCATCCTCATCAGCAGCAGGATCATCAGATTCATCAGTATCAACAGCATCAGTATCAGCAGCAGCATCATCAGTATCATCATCAGCAGCAACATCATTAGTACCAGCATCATCAGCAGCAGTATCATCATCAGCATCATCAGTTTCATCATCAGCAGGATCATCAGCATCAGTATCATCATCATCAGCAGCAGCATCATCAGCATCATCAGCAGCAGCATCATCAGCAACATCATCATCAGCATCAGCAGCATCATCATCAGCATCATCATCAGNATCATCATCAACATCATCAGCATCATCAGCAGCATCATCATCAGCATCATCAGCATCATCAGCATCATCAGCATCATCATCATCAGCATCAGCATCAGCATCATCATCATTAGCATCATCAGCACCATGACCATCATCAGCAGCATCATCATCATAATCATCAGCAGCAGCAATATCATCAGCAGAATCATTATCAGAATCATCATTATCAGCATCATCATCATCAGCATCATCATCATCAGCATCATCATTATCAGCAGCATCATCAGCAGCAGCATCATCATGAGCATCATCATCAGCATCATCATTAGCATCATCATTAGCATCATCAGCACCATGACCATCATCATCAGCATCACCAGCATCAGCAGCAGCATCATCAGCAGCATCATCATCATAATCATCATCAGCAGCAATATCAGCATCAGCATCATTATCAGCAGCATCATCATCAGCATCATCATCATCAGCATCATCAGCATCATCATCAGCATAATCATCATCAGCAGCAATATTAGTATCATCATCATTATCAGCAGCATCATCATCACCATCATCATCACCATCATCACCATCATCAGCATCATCAGCATCATCAGCATCACCGTGCGTGCTGATGTTGCTGCTGATGATGGTGATGATGACAGAAGCGACCCGGCCCTCACCGTTCACGGCTCAAAGCAAGCGGCTGCTATCATCAACATTGAATCGAAGCTACATCGTCATCTATGAAGGCCGGGCGAGTGATATCATCGATGTCATCACCATCGCGAGCTTGGAGCCACTCGCTCGAGACGCGTTCTCGATGTCACTTCCCGGAGGACCCGGAGACACAATCCACGCCACCACGGGAGAGAGAGACACGCAAACTACAAATATACAGCAGCAGCAGCAGGCGTCAGGGTCGGGTAGTCAACATCTCCTAGCCACTGTGATGATGAGAGAGAGAGACTTCAAACTCCAAATATACAGCAGCAGCAGCAGGCGTCAGTGTCGGGATTGAACCCACGACCTCCCGTATACCTAGCGAGGTAGTCAACATCTCCTAGCCACCGTGATGATGAGAGAGAGAGACCGCAAACTACAAATATACAGCAGCAGCAGCAGGCGTCAGGGTCGGGTAGTCAACATCTCCTAGCCACCGTGATGATGATGAGAGAGAGAGACACGCAAACTACAAATATACAGCAGCAGGCGTCAGGGTCGGGTAGTCAACATCTCCTAGCCACCGTGATGATGATGAGAGAAAGAGACTTCAAACTCCAAATATACAGCAGCAGGCGTCAGGGTCATAATCAAACCCACGACCTCCCCTATACCTGGCGAGGTAGTCAACATCTCCTAGCCACCGTGATGATGATGAGAGAGAGACACGCAAACTACAAATACACAGCAGCAGCAGCAGGCGTCAGGGTCGGGATCGAACCCACGACCTCCTGTGCACCTGGCGAGGTAGTCAACATCTCCTAGCCACCGTGATGATGATGAGAGAGAGAGAGACACGCAAACTCCAAATATACAGCAGCAGGCGTCAGGATCGGAATCGAACCCACGACCTCCTGTGTACCAGGCGAGGTAGTTAACATCTCGCAACATCGGCGACACAAGTTGTCGCTCAACACCACTAGTGACGATCATCTGAACCGATCCTGGGCCTCCCTGGGTCGACTCAGCCTTAAATGAGTACCTGGTGCGGTGTGTAGTAAACATCGCCACTGGGGAGACAAAGGCGGCCGGGCGTGGTGCTGGCCACCCACCCCTCGTGTGCCGTGCCGGCCTTCATAGGTGCTCGCTAACAGCACTTGCCCTTACAGTCTGTTAGAGACTATACGGGGGATCTTTGTCTCTGTGTCTCTGCGTGTGTCTCCGTGTCTCCGCGTCTATGTGTGTCTCAGTGTGTCTGCATGAGTTTCCGTGTATCTGCATGTCCCTGTGTGTGTATCTCAGTGTGTGTCTCCGAGTCTCTGTGTGTGTGTCTGCGTGAGTGCCTCTCTCTGTATGTGACTGTGTGTGTCTCTGTGTGTGTCTGTGTGTGTGTGTATCTCTGTGTGTATGTGTCTGTGTGTGTGTGTATCTGCGTGTGTCTCTGTGTGTCTCTTTGTGTGTGTGTCTCTGCGTGTGTCTCTGTGTGTCTCTTTGTGTGTGTGTCTGTCTTTGTGTCTGTCTCTTTGTGTGTGTCTCTCTGTGTGTGTCTCTGTGTGTTTGTGTCTCCGTGTCTCTGTGTGTGTGTCTGCGTGAGTGCCACTCTCTGTATGTGACTGTGTGTGTCTCTGTGTGTGTCTGTGTGTGTGTGTGTATCTCTGTGTGTGTGTCTGTGTGTGTGTGTGTCTCTGTGTGTGTCTTTGTGTGTGTGTCTGTCTCTGTGTCTGTGTCTCTGTGTGTGTCTCTCTGAGTGTATGTGTGTCTCCGTGTCTCAATCACCCCCCCCCACCACAGACCTACCCAAATGCAAAGCTCCCCGTATAGCCTTTGGGAGACTATCAGGGCAAGTGCTGCTTGCGAGCGGCAGACACGTACGAAGGCCCGGTACACAAGGGGGGTGGTGGCAAGCACCACGCCCGGCCGCCTTTGTCTCCCCAGTGACGATGTTTACACACCGCAACAGGTTTCTCATTCGAGGCTGAGTCGACCTAGGGGTTCGTGGCCCAGCGCAGCGCGCTAATCACTGCGCCACCGCTCCCCGCAAAACAACCACGAATGGCAAACATCGACAAAAAAGTCCAAGATTCACCCGTGTAGCCTTGACGGGCTGATGGGGAAAGTGCTGTCAGCACGCACACACGCACACACGGACACACCGGGGACACACACCACACACGGGGACACAACGGGGACACAAGACAAAGACAAAGATCCCCCATATAGCCTTAACAGACTGTAGGGGCAAGTGATGTTAGCGAGCACCTATGAAGGCTGGAACGGTACACGAGGGGGTGGGTGGCCAGCACCACGCCCGGCCGCCTTTGTCTCCCTAGCGGCGATGTTTACACACCGCACCAGGTACTCATTTGAGGCTTAGTCGACCTAGGGGAGGCCCAGGACCGGTTCAGATAATCGTCACCGGTGTTTGCCGTGAGCGGGAATCGAACCCGGGTCGCCAGATTCGTAGTGAAGCGCACTAACCGCTACACTACCGCTCCCACACCACACACACACACACACGGACACACACACACGAAATGCACACAGACACACACACATCGGACACACACACACGGACACACACACACACACGGACACACACACAGACACGGACACACACACAGACACGGACACACACACACACGACACACACTGAGACACACACACACAGACACACACACACGGACACACACACACGGACACACACNGAGACACACACACACACACAGACACACCACACGGACACACAGACACACACACACACACACAGACACACACACACGAACACACAGACACACACACACACGGACACACAGACACACACACACGCACACACACGGACACACAGACACACACACACACACGGACACACAGACACACGGACACACGGACACACACACACGGACACACACACGGACACACACACACAGACACACACACACAGAGACACACACAGAGACACACACAGATACACACACTCAGAGACACACACACACTGCCACACACACACAAACAGACACACACACGGACACACACACGGACACACAGACACACGACACACACACACTGCCACCCCTCACACAAACCCGGCTACCCGCTACAGGCGCGCGCTGCTAAATTAGCCTCATTACTGCCTCGCAGCCATTGTGATAAAATCTACCCCCCCACTACCCCCCCCCACAACCCCCCCCCACCACCATCCCCCCCACTACCCCCCACACCCCCACACAATCCCCCCCCCCACCACCATCCCCCCCCACTACCCCCCCCACCACCATCCCCCCACTACCCCCCACCACCCCCCGCANCCCCCCCCCCACATCCTCCACCCTCCTCCTCTCTCGCTGTCGCAGTCGCAGAAGCGAATGTCATCACGGGAGTGAGACACCACAACACCCAGCCACACCACCCACCCCCACCCTGCCACACCACCCAGCCACACCACACCCACCCAGCCACACCACCCAGCCACACCACACCCACTCAGCCACACCACCCCACCAGCCACACCACCCCCACTCTGCCACACCACCCCACCCAGCCAGCCACACCAGCCCCCACCCACCCAGCCACACCACCCCACCCATCCACACCACCCCCACCCAGCCACACCACCCCCACCCAGTCAGCCACACCACCCCAACCCCACCAGCCACACCCAGCCACACCACCCCCACTCTGCCACACCACCCAGCCACACCACCCCCACCCACCCGTGCCACACCACCCAGCCACACCACCCCCACCCAGCCACACCACCCAGCCACACCACCCAGCCACACCCCCACCCAGCCNCACCACCCCACCCAGCCACACCACCCAGCCACACCACCCCCACCCACCCTGCCCCACCCCACCCAGCCACACCACCCAGCCACACCCCCCGCACCCACCCCCACCCACCCAGCCACACTACCCCCACTCAGCCACACCACCCAGCCNCACCACCCCACCCAGCCACACCACCCAGCCACACCACCCCCACTCAGCCACACCACCCCACTCAGCCACACCACCCAGCCACACCACACCACTCACCACACCACCCAGCCCCACCTCACCCAGCCACACCACTCAGCCCACGACCCCCCCACCCTGCCACACCACCCAGCCACACCACCCCACCCGCCACACCACCCAGCCACACCACCCCACCCAGCCACACCANTCCCACCCAGCCACACCACCCCCACCCACCCAGCCACACCACCCCACCCACTCAGCCACACCACCCCACCCACCCAGCCACACCACCCCCACTCACTCAGCTACACCACCCTCACCCAGCCACACCACCCCACCCAGCCACACCACCCCACCCACCCATCCACACCACCCACCCACCAGCCACACCACCCCCACCCAGCCACACCACCCCCACCACCCAGCCACACCACCCCCACCCACTCAGCCACACCACCCCACCCAGCCACACCACCCCACCCAGCCACACCACCCCCACCCACCCAGCCACACCACCCCCATCCAGCCACACCACCCCCACCCACTCAGCCACACCACCCCACCCAGCCACACCACCCAACCAGCCACACCACCCCCACCCAGCCACACCACCCCACCCAGCCACACCACCCCAACCCAGCCACACCACCCACCCAGCCACACCACCCCCACCCAGCCACACCACCCCACCCAGCCACACCACCCCCACCCAGCCACACCACCCAGCCACACCACCCCACCCAGCCACACCACCCCACCCAGCCACACCANCCCCACCCAGCCACACCACCCAGCCACACCACCCCACTCGGCCACACCACTCAGCCACACCACCCCACCAAGCCACACCACCCCACCAGCCACACCACCCCACCCAGCCACCACCCCCACCCAGCCACACCACCCCCATCAGCCACACCACCCCACCCAGCCACACCACCCCCACCCAGCCACACCACCCCACCCAGCCACACCACCCCACCCTGCCACACCACCCCACCCAGCCACACCACCCCCATCAGCCACACCACCCCACCCAGCCACACCACCCCCACCCAGCCACACCACCCCACCCAGCCACACCACCCCCACCCTGCCACACCACCCCACCCAGCCACACCACCCCCACCCACTCAGCCACACCACCCCACCCTGTCACACCACCCGACTCAACCACACCACCCCACCCAGCCACACCACCCCACCCACTCAGCCACACCACCCCACCCCACCACACCACCCCACCCAGCCACACCANCCCACCCAGCCACACCACCCCCACCCTGCCACACCACCCCACCCAGCCACACCACCCCCACCCAGCCACACCACCCCACCCTGTCACACCACCCGACTCAACCACACCACCCCACCCAGCCACACCACCCCCACCCAGCCACACCACCCCACCCAGCCACACCACCCCACTCAGCCACACCACCCCCACTCAACCACACACCCCACTCAGCCACACCACCCAGCCACACCACCCCCACTCAGCCACACCACCCCACTCAGCCACACCACTCAGCCACACCACCCCCACTCAGCCACACCACCCAGCCACACCACCCCCACTCAGCCACACCACCCCCACTCAGCCACACCACTCAGCCACACCACCCCATCAGCCACACCACCCCCACCCAGCCACACCACCCAGCCACACCACCCCACTCAGCCACACCACCCCCACTCAGCCACACCACCCCACTCAACCACATCACCCCACCCAGCCACACCCCACCCCACCCAGCCACACCACCCCCACCCAGCCACACCACCCAGCCACACCACCCCACTCAGCCACACCACCCCACCCAGCCACACCACCCAGCCACACCACCCCACACAGCCACACCACCCCACCCAGCCACACCCCCCACCCAGCCACACCACCCCCATCAGCCACACCACCCCACTCAGCCACACCACCCAGCCACACCACCCCCACTCAGCCACACCAAACCACCCAGCCACACCACCGCACCCAGCCACACCACCCCCACTCAGCCACACCACTCAGCCACACCACACCACCCAGCCACACCACCCCCACTCAGCCACACCACCCCACCCTGCCACACCACCCCCACTCTGCCACACCACCCCACCAAGCCACACCACCCCCACTCAGCCACACCACCCCACCCAGCCACACCACCCCACCCAGCCACACCACCCCACCAGCCACACCACCCCACCCAGCCACACCACCCCACCCAGCCACACCATCCCACTCAGCCACACCACCCCACCCAGCCACACCACCCCCATCAGCCACACCACCCCACCCAGCCACACCACCCCACCCAGCCACACAACCCCCACCCAGCCACACCACTCGGCCACACCACCCATCCAGCCACACCACCCCACTCAGCCACACCACCCCACCCAGCCACACCACCCCCACCCAGCCACACCACCCCACCCCACCCAGCCACACCACCCCACTCAGCCACACCACCCAGCCACACCACCCCACCCAGCCACACCACCCCCACCCAGCCACACCACCCAGCCACACCACCCCCACCCAGCCACACCACCCCCACTCAGCCACACCACTCAGCACACCACACCACCCAGCCACACCACCCCACTCAGCCACACCACCCACCCAGCCACACCACCCCCACCCACCCTGCCACACCACTCTGCCACACCACCCCACTCAGCCACACCACCCCACCCAGCCACACCACCCCACCCATCCACACCACCCCACTCAGCCACACACCCCCCAGCCACACCACCCAGCCACACCACCCCCACCCAGCCACACCACCCCACTCAGCCACACCACCCCACCCAGCCACACCACCCAGCCACACCACCCCACTCAGCCACACCACCCCCACCCAGCCACACCACCCCCACTGAGCCACACCACCCCCACCCAGCCACACCACCCCCCCCCACACCACCCCACTCAGCCACACCACCCCACCCAGCCACACCACCCAGCCACACCACCCCCATCAGCCACACCACCCCACCCAGCCACACCACCCCACTGAGCCACACCACCCCCATCAGCCACACCACCCCACCCAGCACACCACCCCCACTCAGCCACACCACCCCACTCAGCCACACCACCCCACCCAGCCACACAACCCCCACCCAGCCACACCACTCGGCCACACCACCCCATCCAGCCACACCACCCCACTCAGCCACACCACCCCACCCAGCCACACCACCCCCACCCAGCCACACCACCCCACCCCACCCAGCCACACCACCCCACTCAGCCACACCACCCAGCCCCACCCCACCCAGCCACACCACCCCCACCCAGCCACACCACCCAGCCACACCACCCCACCCAGCCACACCACCCCCACTCAGCCACACCACTCAGCCACACCCACCACCCAGCCACACCACCCCCACTCAGCCACACCACCCCACCCAGCCACACCACCCCACCCACCCTGCCACACCACTCTGCCACACCACCCCCACTCAGCCACACCACCCACCCAGCCACACCACCCCCCACCCATCCACACCACCCCACTCAGCCACACCACCCCCCCAGCCACCCACCCAGCCACACCACCCCCACCCAGCCACACCACCTCCACTCAGCCACACCACCCCACCCAGCCACACCACCCAGCCACACCACCCCCACTCAGCCACACCACCCCCACCCAGCCACACCACCCCACTGAGCCACACCACCCCACCCAGCCACACCCCCCCCCACCACACCACCCCACTCAGCCACACCACCCCCACCCAGCCACACTACTCAGCCACACCGCCCCCACCCAGCCACACCACCCCCACACCACCCAGCCACACGCCCCCACCAAGCCACACCACCCCACCCAGCCACACCACCCCCACTCTCATCATCATCATCATCACGGTGGCTAGGAGATGTTGACTACCTAGTCTGGTACACAGGAGGTCGTGAGTTCCATCACGACCCTGACGATGCCTGCTGCTGTTGTATATTTGGAGTTTGCGTCTCTCTCTCATAATCATCATCACGGTGGTGATGAGATGTTGACTACCTCGCCTGGTATACAGGAGGTCGTGGGTTCGATCCCGACCCTGACGATGCCTGCTGCTGTATGTTTGGAGTCTGCGTCTCTCTCTCTTTCTCTCTCTCCCCATGTTCGCGTGGATTTTGTCTCCGTGGTTTGATCTTCTCTACATTCAAAATCAAAATCGCCACGCGTTTGGAGGATTTGGCTACTGCTAGACATTTCCACACGACGGCGATGATGATGATGAGAGCGAGCGAGAGGTGGGGGTTTACATAAAGCAAAGTATAAAATAAAAATTACGAAATGATGAACGAAGCAAAGTGCCGACTACACCGAGCATCTTCTTGTTTCCACTGATCGTAAAAAAAAAGAGAGAGAGGACGTCGGGGCAGGGATGGACAGAGTTGGTTTCGTGTGGCCACGCTGGGAGAATAAAAGGATGAACTCCGAGCGAGGGTTCGGGGCTGTTGGTTCGAGTTGAACCGTCATGCTGCCATAGACGTCGTCACCGGCTTCATCTCCTCGGCATTGTTGGTCAGGCCGCTTGTTAGCTGTCATCACTGTAGTCTCGTCTACTCCTTGTGGGTTGTGAAGGCTGTCATAGATATAGTGCCTCCTAGGAGCTGTCAGTGTCTCTGAGTGATTCACTACGCATGTGTATCTCTCTGCCTCTCTGTGCGCTGGTCTGTGTGTGTGTGTCTCTGTGTAGCTGTTTCTGTCTGTCTGTGTCTCTCTGTGTCTCTATGTAGAGATCTCTCTCTATCTCTGTGTGTGTGTGTGTGTCTCTGTGTAGCTGTTTCTGACTTTCTGTGTCTCTTTGTGTCTCTATGTAGCGAGTTCTTTCTCTCGCTATCTATGTGGGTCTCTCTGTGTCTCTATGTAGAGATCTCTCTGTGTGTGTGTGTCTGTGTAGCTGTTTTTGTCTGTCTGTTTCTCTCTGTGTCTCTATGTAGAGATCTCTGTGTGTGTGTGTCTCTGTGTAGCTGTTTCTGTCTTTCTGTGTCTCTATGTAGAGATCTCTCTGTGTGTGTGTCTCTGTGTAGCTGTTTCTGACTTGCTGTGTCTCTCTGTGTCTCTATGTAGCTAGTTTTCTCTCTCTATCTATGTGTGTCTCTCTGTGTCTCTATGTAGAGATCTCTCTCTCTCTGTGTGTGTCTCTCATGGCGGTGATGTGCAGCGCGTCTTCGAGCGCTGGGGAG
>WFAB01002175.1:22500-53502 GCA_018977245.1 Lethenteron camtschaticum
GACATTACCCCGGCAGAGGGGGAAGCCGGCAACGAAGTCGGGCTTTAACAAAAAATAAATTTTTTTTTTTTTTTTCATGAAAAGTGTTGCGTCCTTGACCGAGTCCGCCTTGCCGGACCGTCGTACGGCACAGGACGCAGTTGGCCATCCGGCGGCGCCGGCAGTTCAGGAAGGCATGGGCCAGGCATCGGGGCTCCGTGCGAGCCGCGGGGTTCCGGTTCCCGACGGTCAACAGCCGTCAGGTCCGAGACACCTGGGGGTGGGTCAGGTGGAGACACGTGAGGATCAGCTTGCGACACATCCCTCCCCGAGTCGACGGTCACATCACACGCTCGGTCGTCACGGCACAACCCGGGGTCACGCGGCGCCGCGTAGGGTTTCAGTCGGGAGGGGTGCACGTACCAACGGCGTTTTCCCCATTTAATCTGTATACTCTGGGGTCGTGCAACCCGCACAATTTCCACCGGTCCCCTCCATGGTCTCAACAGTTTGGGGGACGTAGCCAACGGTGCGTGTGGACAATGCAGCCAGGCCTTATCGCCCGGTTCCCAATTGTGCGTATGCACCTTCCGTTCATGCAATCGCTCGTTCGCGATCTGCCGAGAGCGTGAATTCAATCTCGCAGCCTCTCGCGCCTCAGCCAATTTGGCGATGTTAAACTTAATGTGGTCTGCCAATTTATATTTTGCACGTGGCTGTGAAATCCCCAGTTGGACGTCCATGGCCGGATCAGCCTCCCGCCCATACATCAGAAAAAATGGAGAAAACCCCGTCGCCGCATGGGGTGCCATCCGATAGGCCGCTAGTACCCGGTACCTGTAAGTCCCAATCCACCTGGTCGTCGCATACCTGTTGGCACAGCATAGACGTAATCGTCCTGTTCAGACGTTCAACCATACCGTCAGTCTGCGGGTGGTACGGGGAGGTACGTACTTTCTTTGTACCCAACAAGTCGCACACCTCGCGCAACAAAACACTCGAAAAGTTTTTCCCTTGATCCGTGAGCAAGCGTTCGGGGGCGCCTTTGTCCAAAACGTAACCTTGGACAAAGGCGTCCGCCACTGCCGCAGCCGACTGGTTGGCGAGTGGCCACGCCATGGGCCAGCGGGTGAAGTACTCTACGCCAACCAGCAGGAACTTATTTCCCCGAGGTGTAGTGGGAAAGGGCCCCAAGATGTCTAGCGCGACCAATTCGTTCGTGCGCGAAACTTGAATGGATTGAAGCGGTGGATTAGCCGCTATTGGTGGCGATTTTCTTTTAGCGCACCCTACACACCCCTTAAGAATGTTCGCCACGTCACTGCCCATCCCAGGCCAATAGTAGTCTCGCTGAATGAGGGCGAGCGTTTTGTGAAACCCCAGATGCATGAGTCGTTCATGGGCAGCCAGGACGACTTTACCCCGTACAGCAACCGGCACCACAAGCACGTGACGCCGGGACATGGAGTCCCACTTCATCAAGAGGCCCTGTCTGCACACCCAGGAACCGACCCGCGTTTCCCCGCCCTCGGGAACGTTAACCTTCCGACGTAGCGCGAGTAGGGAGCTGTCGGCCATTTGCAGACGGCCCCACTCGATGAGAGGCAATGCTAACAGCGAGTCCCTCCCCGTGGGGGCGTCGACCCCGTAGTATCCGTGGCGGCTAGCACCACTTCCGCGGGAACATCGACAGAAGGTTTACACCGCGCCGATCCCAACTGACATGCGCATTCCGTACGCGTCGGCAACCGTGACAATGCATCCGCATTCGAGTGGCGCAACCCTTGCGGTAAATCGTCGTGAATTGGTAGTCCTGAAGGACCTCCAACCATCGGGACAATTGGCCGGATGGCTGCGCCACCCGCATAGCGTATTGGAGAGCCGCATGGTCCGTGCGAACCGTAAAGTGACGGCCATACAGATACGGCCTGAATTGCTGTATAAAAACCACAATCGCCAGCAATTCACGCCGTGTCACGCAGTAGCGTTGTTCCGCGGGGGACAGAACCCTGCTACAATAGGCGACCACCCGTTCGACCCCCGACCACCTGTGAGAGCACTCCCCCGATACCCGTGTTACTGGCATCCGTGTCGAGCACAAACGGTTGCGTGAAATCGGGGTAACACAAGGGGGGAGCCTGCACCAAGGCGTCACGAAGGGAGCAGAACGCGGCCTCCTCCTCCGGCCCCAGTGAAACCGCACCCCTTTAGCCGTCAAGGCGTGCAGGGGCCTGGCTATGGTGGCAAACTGTTTGACAAAACGACGGTAATAGGAGGCAAATCCTATGAAGCTGCGGACTTCAGTAACAGAGGTCGGTGTTGGCCATGAGCCGACGCATTGCGTCTTAGCAGGGTCCGTCGAGATCCCCGAACGGCTAACGATATGGCCCAAATACCTGACCGATTCCCGAAGCAGAAAACATTTAGCCGGTTTAAATTTAAGCTTCGCGGAATGCATCCTGAGAAACACTGCCCTCAGTCGCTGGAGGTGCTCCTCAAAAGTTCGGCTGAAAACGATGATATCATCGAGGTAAATCAAACAGGTGTCCCATTGAAGGCCTGACAAAACCAATTCCATGAGCCTCTGGAACGTGGCAGGAGCGGAATGTAAACCCATGGGCAATCGGTTGAACTCAAATAGGCCTCCCGGTGTCCGGAAAGCGGTTTTAGGTTTTGATTCGTCATCGAGGGGCAATTGCCAAAATCCCGAAAGCAAATCGAGCGTCGAAAAAACTGTGCTCCTGCCAAGGCATCCAGCGACTCATCCATCCTGGGAGCGGATACGCATCGGCCATTGATATTTTGTTTAGGCGGCGGAAATCAACACAGAACCGCAGGGATCCATCCTGTTTTTTAACCAAGACGATAGGAGCACCCCACGGACTGGAAGAGGGCGCAATGATGTCGGCCGCCAACATGTCATTTACTGCCGACTGCACATGCTCCTTCTCGGCTGGACTGAGCCGGAAGGGATTCTGTCGAATAGGGGCCGCGTCCCCAGTCTCTATGTGGTGGCGCAACAGGTCTGTGCAGCCAATGTCGTACTTGTGCCTGCTAAACACGTCAGCGAACTCGAGCAGCAAGCCCCTCAATGCACCCAACTGCACACTGGACAAGGTACTGGACCCGGCACACAACGAGTCCAACCACTCCGTCCCCTCCTCACTTTGGGGATGCGTATCGACATGCGAATCGGCGTGAGCAACGAGCTGTTCCTCGACGGGTAGCGGCGCGGCGTGAGCGAGCACCGTTCCCTGCGTAATCACGGCCGGCCGCGACCCCGTATTCAGGACCACAACGAACGGCTCACTGTCCCCCCTCACCATGGTCTGGGCCACCGCTAAGTCGAGGTCCCCTTTAGCCCTGTTAGACGGCCCCAATAGAACTCCCTGCGCCCCGCATCCGCCCAAGGGGTTTTCTCAACCGAAGGGGTACCAACATTTGCGATCCCGGGGGCACCCGTACAGTCCGGGTTGCCAGCGCCTGCACCGTCGCACAAGCCGTGCGTATCTTATTTGGACTCTTCAAAAACTCAACCCGCCGACCCGACGGAAGCTCAATGCAGGCCTGGTCTATGAGAATTTTTATGGGCATTTTAGACAGAAAGTCCGTGCCTAGTAAACAAGGAACGGCCAACGATGATGATACAAAAATAGGACCCGCCAATTTAATGTCGCCAATACAAATATTCGCCCAAATCTGGCCGATGATTCCCAAAGATCCCCCGTTTGCCGCGTAAAATGGTACGTCCACCGGCAGAAGTGGTCGACATTGTACGGGAAGAATATTATAAATAAGGTCCGAAATAATAGTGGCCGACGCACCGTGTCCACGAGCACCCGGACCTCAACCCCGTCAATGTACCCCGTTACCACGGACGACCCGGCCGACGCAGCCACAATCCTGTGGGCTAATTCGGACCACTCGACTGCCTTCGGGCCGTACGCGGACCCTCTCGCCGAACCGAACCCCCGGCGCCCATACACGGTCCCCCCACCGCTAAGCGGCGACCCGAACGTGCCGTGCGTGTGGACCGAACGTGTGAGGTGCCGCGACTTGCCGGGTTCAGTTGGGATGTCTTGAGTCCCTGGTCGTCGTCCGGACGTGGTCCCGCGGTGCGTTGACGCGGGGCCCGGCACCCCGACGCGACGTGGCCCGAAGGCCGCAGTTGTAGCAGACGACGAGGGACGTCGTAGGTTTCGGTTGCTCCAGCTTGCGGGAGGAGCGTGTGGGCGAACGACCTCCCGTTCTCCACTCCCCCGGCCTCGAACCAGCGAAGGCCTCCTTCCGAGGCACAGCAGGCTGAGGTCCGATGATCGTGGCGGCCGGTGCCCCGTTCTCCACCGATGCGCAGACGACCGTCGGCTTCCGCTGTAGGACCTCGTAAGCGTGGATACTCGTGGCAATCCCCAGGGAGCAGATGTCCATCTCGTCCGCCGTATTAATGGGAACTCCCAATCCGTGAGCCAGCGCCAGCAGCTGCTCCGTCACCATGGCGTCCTTCCCCTCCTTGTCCATGCGGGGAAAAGCTGAATCTGCCAGGGCGAGCAGCGCCGTGCGATAGGCGAGCGTTGTTTCTCCAACCACCTTCCGCCGATCGTAGAACTGTGGCGACAGGTCGAGGGCGGCCCGAACACCTTGGCCAACAGGTGCAGCGCGGCCTGGAGCGTTGAGCGGGACGACCTCGGGGCAGACGTGAAGGCCGCAAGCGCGTCGTCGTCGAGCATCGCTGGCAGCGCGCGCAGGGCAGTGGTGTCGGACCACCCCGACATTTCTTGATGCGCGATGAACCGTCGCTGGAAGGCTCCCCAGTCGCCCCGTCCGCCTTGAACACCGACAGCGCGGGCAATCGTTGCTGGAGAACTCGATCGTCGTCGTCGTTGGAACGATTTTCCCGCGCGCCGCTGTGGTTGTAGAAAATGTCGGCTCCCTCTGCAGGCGCAAAATGGAGAGCTCCGGCGCTCGCCGATGACGCGGGCTGCGCTGTGTGGAGACCTCTGGCCACGTGGTGTCCGCGTTTCCCGCCAACCGGAGGCGGACCCTCAAAAATGGCGCCAACTCCCAAACTTTTGGCGCGAAACGCCTTATGGCGGGAACCCTCCAGCCGCGCCGCCTCTTCCAACCCCGCAGGCGTTCCACCGGCCGCTGGAACGGAGATCTCCGCCAAGATCGCAGCGGCGGCGAGCAGCAACTCCGCCAGGCGGGAGTGTGCGTCCTGCAGGCTGGTGTCGGAGGCGGGCGGAGCATCGGCCATTTCCGCGAAGTGCTGCATCGGCGGCAACTCCTCGTCCTCTCCTCCCGAGGGTGGTGTCACCGGTACGTCGTCGTCTCCCCGGTCTTGCACGTGGGAACGAGAAGTCTTCCTTGTGTCCATTCTCCTTGAAGACAGGTTTACTTCTGACGCCAGTTGTAAAGTAGTAACTCGGCGGGAGACGACTTCACGGGTAGCACACTCTTTATTTCACCAACTTGTAGTTACACGGATGACTAACACCCTACTTCGTTACACGGGTGACCAACACCCACTTAGCTACACGGGTGACGGACACCCACTCAGCTACAACTTCGTTACACGGGTGACCAACACCCACTTAGCTACACGGGTGACCAACACCCACTCAGCTACACGGGTGACCAACACCCACTCAGCTACACGGGTGACTAACACCCACTCAGCTACATGGGTGACTAACACCCACTCAGCTACACGGGTGACCAACACCCACTCAGCTGTACTGACACGGGCTCTTACGCCCCGTTGCCTTCCGGGACACACCCAGCCGGGGTGCCCGTCTCGGCTCTGGGTACCACCGTCCCGACCCACACGGGCGTCGGACTACGGTCCCCCCAGTCTCGGCTCCGAGCCACACAGGGCCCGGTCCCCACAAGGACGGCGGGACTAGGGGTCTCGGGCCACTACCTCCTCCACCCCGTCTTCGGTCTTCAACTGGTTAACACTGACCACGAGTGCTCTCGCGCGTCCCCCTTTATACCCCTCCTGCGGACGTCGCTGAGAGTACCCACTTATCTGACCAATCACTGCGCACTCGCTACGATCCTCTTTTCCCAGCTTGTGTGAGCGCGCCTCACCACCGGCGCGCGCGTCCATGCCACGCCCACACTGCGTGCCCAACCCGCGCCCCGTGATCCATCACTGCCGGCGCACGTCAATACCACCACTACATATGCACTGGCAGTGCATACATTATCAGAGTTATGTCAGTAAAAACATGATCAGAGTTATGTTTTTTGTTTGCATTATGACTGCAGGTATTGTGGTCTATGCAAACATGACTCCTCATAAAAAAGGTGTCAGTTTTGTTGCCAGATAAAGGGTAAAAAACCAATTATCATATTTTTTACTGGCAAATGAGGTTCCAATGGTGTAAATGCTTCACCCCGAGTTCTCATACTCTGATGGTGCATTGTCTTTGAGTTGTACGCCTTTTGGCTTCATCTGGTCCAACCCATGTGAGACTAGGCTCTAAGAAAGCTGTCTCGGTGTGACCAATCAACTTCAAGGACAGTGCATACATTATCAGAGTTGTGTTTTTGTTTGCATTATGACTGCAGGTATTGTGTCTATGCAAACATGACTCCTCGTAAAAAGGTGTCAGTTTTGTTGCCAGATAAAAGGGTAAAAAACAATTATCATATTTTTTATGATGAGGTACCAATGGTGTGATTTGAAGCATGTTTATTTTTTTTTGGGAGGGGGGGGGGGCGGCTGTCACGTCATACAGGGGGGGGTTGACTTTTTGTGACGTCGTGTGACTATGGGGGCGGGGGTCAAAAATCGTCAAAAATCTCGTGGTCATTTATGGCGGCCCCAAGGAGGAATCGCGCTCAGGATGAGAATCAATAATGTATAGGGCTGCAGGAGGAGGAAATCCGATGATCTGTAAAGCGCTTTGTTCACAGATATCCAGTGGGGCAGTAAGAACGTTTCAACAACAAACACACGTGATAGTACGGAAAGTACAGGGGTAATGAAATCACTTTGATACAGAAATCAACATATTCTTTGGTTCTTTCGGTAAAGTCGCGTAGAGGAAAAAAATAGTAAATGAATTGAATAAAAAAAAAATATTTTTTCGATTTAAAAATTTCGTGACTGCAGCAGGGATTCATTTCTTGGTTCTTTCGGTAAAGTCGTGAAGGGTAATAAAATAAAAAATCAAAAATAATAAAATAAATTCTCCGACGTTTCGGCCACCAACACAAGCAGCCGTCCTCAGGTAAAGAAACACAGAGCGTCGGAAAGACCGTTGCAGTCACAAGCTTTAAACGAAATTTAAACTTGGTGTGTTTAATGCTCAGTAGTAGTAGCGCTTTCACGATCAATATTATACACAATAAGGTGATCTTTCGTCAGGTTTAGATCGCGTTATGACTATAGATGTACATTTAGATTTAAAGCTTCTTTCGTGACTGCAGTGATTGATCTTCTTGGTTCTTTCGGTAAAGTCACTGAAGGGAAATAATAAAAAAATAAAATAAAACAATAAAACAATTCTCACGACGTTTCGGCCACCAACACAAGCAGCCGTCCTAGGTGAAAAAACACAGAACTGTATGTTTTTTTTTTCAAACAGCTCTGTTTCTTCACCCGAGGATGGCTGCTTGTGTTGTGGCCGAAACTCGTGAGAATTGTATTATGATTTCGATTCAAAGCTTTCGTGACTGCAGGGATTCATCTTCTTGGTTCTTTCGGTAAAGTCACGTGGAAGGGAAATAATAAAATAATAAAAATAAAACAATAAAATAATTCTCACGACGTTTCGGCCACAAGGCAAGCAGCCGTCCTCAGGTGAAGAACAGGTCTGTCGGGGAGACAGCGTCTGAATGAAACACCACCACGCTTGGAGCGTATATTTAAGCTGGGTTGGAAGGGGAAGAGCGCCTTGACAAAAAATTTCATATCAAGAGGAATTTGCACATTTATGGGAAATGCAATTGTATTATGTTTGATTTTTATTATTTTATTATTTCCCTTCTACGTGACTTTACCGAAAAAACCAAGAAGAAAAGATTCGTTCACGAAGCCATCCATATACACAGACACAATTTCAACCGAGAGGATGGTTATGAACTCAGCAATCATTGCGAATATGCCATCAATCACTTTGGGTCGTGACTTGATTTGTGTTTTCTTGTCAACCTCCACCGTAGCAGTGTGGATGTGTGTGGAGTGAGGTGCAATCATTGCCTGGCAGCCCGTTGATTGGTGTAGTTGCTTTTATTTTTCTACATTAACATCATGTGCTTTGAAAAATGTTGATACTCTACTGATGCTCCAGCTGTTATGGAGTGACTCATGCTGCCAGCTATGGCTGCAAAGTTTGGTCGTACATGTACGTATATCGTTTATTGTTAATTTTAATCACAGTTCCTATGATCACTGTTACGTTGTTTTTGTAGCTTTATTTTGGTGATTTCGAAAACTTTTCGGATGAGCCATGTTTGTTTTGTTCTAGATTTGAAGCTTTCGTGACCGCAAAGATTCATACTCTTAGGTTGTTTCGGTAAAGTCACAAAATACAATTAAAATTAATAAAAGTAATAATAGAAATAAAATAAAAATATATTGATTTTATTTTAAATATATTTATTTTATTTTATTTCTATTATTTATTTTAATAATTTTTAATTATATTTTTTTACCTACGTGACTTTACCAAAATAACCTAAGATTATTTGTTTTGTTGTTGCACAGAGTTAGCCTGGTAACTTTAATCTAAAATGTCTTACGGTTGTAATGGTTTGACTTGCAACCCACTGGATTTTTTTTTAACACAGCGTTGGTGTGCGGTGCTTTTTTCTGGAAAACTTTGCTGATTTTTACCTGGATTTTCTATTTGCGCGAAATCACTTTAAGATGTTTTTTTTCGTGTTTTAGTTTGTTGCGGTTGCATCCGATTCAAGAGCCGAATAGCTCACAGGGTTATTACATATATATATTATAGGCAAAGTTGTGATTATGTGTGTCTGTTTAAAATGTTTAGCGTACTTCCTGACATGCAACAAACTTGAAATTTGCCGTGTGGGTACTTTCCAGACTGTACACCATGCACAAATTATAAAAATACACTTTTTTATTTTGGGTGTGGGGGGAGCTCAATAATGCATATTTTTTTGCACGGCAAGTGAGCTGTGACGTCACATCTGTCACGTGACCCGCGCGTGTGGAAGCGTCACGCATTGTAGTGTAGTGTAGCACGCTGTGTGTGTGTGTGTCTGTGTGTGTGTCTATGTGTGTGTGTCTGTGTGTGTGTCTGTGTGTGTGTCTGTGTGTGTGTGTCTATGTGTGTGTGTCTGTGTGTGTGGGAGCGGTGGTGTAGCGGTTAGCGCGCTGTGTGTGTGTGTGTGTCTATGTGTGTGTGTCTGTGTGTGTGGGGAGCGGTGGTGTAGTGGTTAGCGCGCTGTGTGTGTGTGTCTGTGTGTGTGTCTGTGTGTGTGTCTGTGTGTGTGTCTGTGTGTGTGTCTGTGTGTATGTGTGTGTCTGTGTGTGTGTGTCTATGTGTGTGTGTCTGTGTGTGGGGGGAGCGGTGGTGTAGCGGTTAGCGCTACGCTGCGCTACGAACCCGGCGACCCGAGTTCGATTCCCGCTCACGGCCACCACCGGTGACGATCATTTTAACCGGTCCTGGGCCTCCCCTAGGTCGACTCAGCCTCAAACGAGTAACTGCTGCGCTGTGTGAACATCGCCACTGGGGAGACAAAGGCGGCCGGGCGTGGTGGATCCAAGTCCCGGGCGAAGTCTGGTAGTACAGCTAGTTTTATTATAATTATAATATTATTATAATTATTAATTAAGTAGTACCAAATAAATGAAACTGAATGAAGCGAATTGAAGCTATCACGCCCATCTCTGAACCATCATGAACAGTTTGCCTTGAGAGGCTGACACCCCTTGTCCTGATGACGGCCGCTTGTGTTGCGATCGAAACGTCGTGGTTTTTGTTTATATTAAAATGTTATTACTGAAAGAACCAATAATAAGGCAACATTATGGACTGCCAGTACGCTCAGATTAATAATCAGGCTACAGTCTGCATTATAGATTTCCAGTACACTAACTCAGCTTAATAACAAGGCTACAGTATACATTATAGACTGTCAGTACACTCACTCAGCTTAATAACAAGGCTACAGTCTACATTATAGATTTCCAGTACACTCACCCAGCTTAATAACCAGGCTACAGCCTACATTATAGACTGCCAGTATACTCACCCAGCTTAATAACCAGGCTACAGTCTACATTATAGACTGCCAGTATACTCACCCAGCTTAATAACCAGGCTACAGTCTACATTATGGACTGCCAGTATACTCACCCAGCTTAATAACCAGGCTACAGTCTACATTCTAGACTGCCAGTACGCTCACTCAGCTTAATAACCAGGCTACAGTCTACATTATAGACTGTCAGTACACTCACCCATCTTAATAACCAGGCTACAGTCTACATTATAGACTGCCAGTACACTCACCGAACTTAATAACCAGGCTACAGTCTACAACTCTACATTATAGACTGCCAAGTACGCTCACCCAGCTTAATAACCAGGCTACAGTCTACATTATAGACTGCCAAGTACGCTCACCCAGCTTAATAACCAGGCTACAGTCTACATTATAGCTTTCCAGTACACTCACTCCGATTAATAACCAGGCTACAGTCTACATTAGTTTTCTTTATTCACTTTAATTTTTATTTTATTTTCTCTCTACGTGACTTCATCAAAAGAACCAAAGAAAATGAATTCCTGCAGCCACGAAAGTTTTAAGTCGAAACAAAATACACAATTAACGCTCAACATTTTTTAGTTTATTTTACCAGTTTCGGCCCCCACTGATCAACGTAACACTAAACTAAAGTTTGTTAAAAAAAAAAATTTCACACTTTTGTTATGCAGGCCAGGCGTAGTCACAAACCGAACCTCTCCATAATAAAGGCTCAGTCTTTTGTTATGCAGTCTATTCATAGTCTCAAGCCGCACTTACCATAATAATAAAAAGTGGCCATCCCTGCCCCTTCCCCCCCCTCAACCATTATATATACGGAGTGGTATCTCCTGTAATCTCTCATTTACTTGATACAGCTGTCGGGCTGTGACGGTTCCACCTGAAGACGGAAGCTTGTGTTGCTTCCGAAACGTCGTGATTTTTATTTTATTTTACTTTTATTAATTTTAATGTTTTACCTACGTGACGTTATCGAAAAAAACCTAAGAATATACATTTTACCAGTTAAGGCTCCACTGAGCTGCCTAACTAATTTTTCTCCCGAAGCGAACAGGCCTATCAACAAACGACAGCAGGTCATCATCTTCGTCATCTTCGTCGTCTTCATCACCGTGTCCACATTTATAGCAGCAGCCCAATAACTCCCCAAATCATCTGAACAATCTCGACTCGCGTTTTAAAAAAAATGTCCAGAAATGCGACTTTTCTTGCCCGCCTATTTTGCGAAACTTAAGTAGAGGAGTAAAATGGGGACGTGACGTCAGGTGTGCCGTTCAGTGCGATGACGTCACGTCTCCTGGGGTACTTAAGGGAGACCCCGTGATGTAAGCGGGGTCACTGTGGGAACGTGTAGAGTAAGAAGGATGAAGAGGGACCAGGGGGTAGAGAGAGGGATCGAGTGGTGAGTCTGGGGAGAAGCCGGTGGTAGCCGTAGAGGTGCTTCTCTAGATTTGAAGCTTTCGTGACTTGCAAGGATTCATATTGTTGGTTTTTCGGTGAAGTCACGTAGGTAAGAAATTAAAATTATAATTAATAAAAGTAAAATAAGATAAAAATCACGACGTTTCGGAGGCAACACAAGCTTCCGTCTTCAGGAGGAACCGTCACAGCACGATAGCTGTATCAAGTGAGAGAAATTCCAAGAATATACAAGGACTGTTTTCTTGGAATTTCTCTCACTTGATTCAGCTATCGTGCTGTGACGGTTCCACCTGAAGACGGAAGCTTGTGTTGCCTCCGAAACGTCGTGATTTTTTATCTTATTTTACTTTTATTAATTTTAATTTTAATTTCTTACCTACGTGACTTTACCGAAAAAACCCAAGTATCGGTGCTTCTCTCTCCGCTCACGATCCGACACGAGAGAGAGAGAGACCTGAGCCAGCCGGCAGGGACCCGGACTCAGAGTAGGACCCCCCTAGCCCCTGGGAGTTGTGTACCCTGCTGTGTGTAGTATTGTAACAGCTTCAATAAACTCTGGGGAAGTCCTGAACATACATCCGTCTACGAGTACGTTCGTCGGAACTTCTTACACTTAAATAAGCAAAATGAATGAATATGTACGTTTGAATTTCGATTTAAAGATTTCGTGACTGCAGGGGATTCATCTTCTTTGTTCTTTCGGTAAAGTCACGTAGAAGGGAAATAATTAAATAATAATAAAAATTTGCATAATTAAATAAAATTCTCACGACGTTTCGGCCACAACGCAAGCAGCCGTCCTCAGGCGAAGAACAGGTCTGTCGGAAAGATGTACGTTTGAATTTAGATTGTATTATCCTCACAGACAAGGCAAGGGAAGGACAGACGGTGTAAATGAAAGCAACATCAGGTGATGTTAGTGAACCCTAGAGGGCTTTATTTACATGAAAACCAGACCAAACGAAAAAAATGCCAAATGTATAAACAAAAACAGATTGTTCAATCAATTAAACAAAGCCTCCCCATTACAATGAAACGCACGGGACAAGCGGCGTTTGATTGTCGCTCGATATTTGATCGGTGGTGTTTACTGCGTTGGCGATGATTTACGGCGTTCGGTAATCGACAATACTGACGATTGATGATTAATCGACGATAATTGATGACGTAAGATTATCGACGATAATTCATGATTCACGATAATCGATGATAATTGACGATTGATGATTAGCGATGATAATGGACGATGCACAATAACCAATTATAATTGACGATTGATGATTAGCGACGATAATTGACGAGGCACGATCATCGACGATATTGATGATTGATGATTCATCGACGATATTGACGAGCGATGATATTCGACGATAATTGGCCATGTACGGTAATTAATCGACGATAATTCACAATTGATGATAATCGATGATAATTGGCGACTCACGATAATAGACGATAATTGATTATATCTGGCCGGAGAGAGGGGGGTCTAACGGGCGCGGTACGGGCTGGAGAAGAGATGGAGTGAGGTGGTACAGGAGGACGTGGAGCTGAGTGGACTTGCCGATGAGCGGTACCAGCGGTGTCAAGATCGGCCTCTGTGGAGGAGGCTCGTGAAGGACGCTGCTGGGCAGTTGGAGGCAGTCGCCCTCCAGCAACAACGGAGGGTGGAGGAGCGACGCTCACAACAACGAGCGGAGCACCGGGTGGCTAAAGTACAGCAAGTTGGCACAGTAAGGGGCACAGATGGTGCATCATCCAGTAGTCATCTCAGTCGGTCAACCAGTGCCGGGTTAATCTAGCGTGGGTCCTGTAGCATCTGTTATAAAGTGGCCAAAATAAATAAAATAAAAACGCAGGCCAACACTTATTCTTCCTCGCCCTGAGTACAACACTGGACAATAACGTCCATACTGGCTACACGCACAGCCGGTCACTCGGCGCGGTGTCCCACAGCACTCACTCGTGACGACGACGATGATGGGAATCCCGCAGGAGATCTTCCACGTGGCCGGGCGATCGAGAGAGACGCAGCCTGGACCCAGGACCTTGCACACGAGGCCCTAAGCCCCGGTCCGCTCCCCCTTATATACCCCCAGGCGTGGATAGGCATAACAGAAAGCTTAGTCCCTTTTGCATGCACCTTTACATCATCCGCACCTGGTTTGCACAACAAGGGCTCGTTCCTAGCGGCGTGCTTCAGCCGCACCGAACCTACAAAAGTATAACCCGTAAAAACAAAGTTTGTCACTATAAATCCTTTATATGCGTGGCGGCTAGAGTCCTTTCGTCCTCTGGCTTGAGATGGCTGCCACCTATGGGTCAGATGATTGCATGGCAGCATTAAGCAATTGTTAATTAAATATAATATTTTTGTCCTAAAAAGTGTAAAATTTTGGAAAAAAATTTCACGAACATTAATTGTCTCGCACAACGAGTATGTGTGCAAAATGTCAGCCGATTGGATCACGGGAAGTGGGTTAAAAAACGACCGAAAGATTTGCACGGTCCTAAGCAAGCAAGCAAGTGAACTTAATATAAAGGATTTAATAAGTATAACCCGTAAAAACAAAGTTTTTCACTATAAATCCTTTATATGCGTGGCGGCTAGAGTCCTCTCGTCCTCTGGCTTGAGATGGCTGCCACCTATGGGTCAGATGATTGCATGCAGCATTAAGCAATTGTTAATTAAATATAATATTTTTTCCTAAAAAGTGTAAAATTTTGAAAAAAATTTTCACGAACATTAATTGTCACGCACAACGAGTCTGTGTGCAAAATGTCAGCTCGATTGGATCACGGGAAGTGGGTTAAAAAACGACCGAAAGATTTGCACGGTCCTAAGCAAGCAAGCAATCGAACTTAATATAAAGGATTAAAAAATGGTATTCAGGGCTACCTTGGCTCCTCCCACCCTTAGCCAGTATATATAGAGACACGGTTTTCCTGTAATTTCTCTCACTTGATACAGCTATCGTGCTGTGGCTGTTCCACCTGAAGACAGCGGCTTGTGTTGCCTCCGAAACGTCGTGATTTTATTTTATTTTTATTTTACTTTATTAATTTTATTTTTTTACCCACGTGACTTTACCGAAACAACCTCTGTATCGCGTTAATTCTAGAATTTATCTTACTTGATACAGCTATCGTGCTGTGACGGTTCCACCTGAAGACAGAAGCTTGTGTTGCTTCCGAAACGTCGTGATTTTTATTTTATTTTTATTTTATAAATTTTAATTTTTTACCCACGTGACTTTACCGAAGAAACCTAATAATAGGTGTCAGTTTTGTGGGCAGAAAAAAGGGGAAAACTCCCCTATTAGTGCCGTGTAACACATTTATTACTTCTGGATTGGAAGCTTTCGTGACTGCAGGAAATCCATAATCTTTGGTTCTTTCCGTAAAGTCACGTGGGTAGAAGAAACATAAGAATAGATGACGACGTTTCGATTGCGACGCAAGCAACCTTCATCAGGGGAGACAATCACAGCAAGAAATAAGTATAACCCGTAAAAACAAAGTTTTTCACTAGAAATCTTTTATATCGTGGCGGCTAGAGTCCTCTCGTCCTCTGGCTTGAGATGGCTGCCACCTATGGGTCAGACGATTGTCTGCCAGTATTAAGCAATTGGTAATTAAATATTTAATTTGTTTTCCCTAAACAGTGTAAAAGTTTGGCCTGTGGAGGGGTTACGCTCTGGGCTCCTACACTGTGACGTTCAGCCAAAGCCATGAATGAGTTGTATTTGAATAAATGTAAAATATTTTTTTTTTTGCAATCATTAATTGTCTCGCACAACGAGTCTGTGTGGAAAATGTCAGCTCGATTGTATCACGGGAAGTGGGTTAAAAAACGACCGAAATATTTGCACGGTCCTAAGCAAGGATTTAAAAATAAGAATAGATGCCGACGTTTCGATCGCGACGCAAGCAACCTTGTCAGGTGGGACAACCACAGCAAGTAAAAACTGCTTCAGTAGGCGAGAGATGTTCTTGCTGTGGTTGTCCCAGCTGATGTAGGTCGCTTGTGTCGCGATCGAAACTTCGCGACTATTATAATTTTTCTTCTACCCACGTGACTTTACCGAAAAAACCTAATAATATAGGCCGCACCTGCCGGCCATGCCCTCTCGTGGAACCTTCGAGCAGGTTCTTGGGTTTCTCAGTTGGAATATCCCAAATCAAGTAAAACCAGTCCCGATTTAAAGCTTTCGTGACTGCAGGGATTCATCTTCTTACTTAATTTGGAGCTTTCGTGACTGCAGGAATTATTCTTTGGTTCTTTCGGTAAAGTCACGTATAAAGATAAAATAATAAATTAAATTAAATACTAGCATACGACGTTTCGATTGCAACACAAGCAATCATCATCAGGTATAAATTAAATAGAAACACAAATCTAGTAATGTAATGTAATACAACATAGAGTCAGATAACAACCAGATAGGGTGTTGACTGTTATGTTATCCGACTCTCTGTTATATTACATGACATTTCTAAGTATACTAGATTTGTGTTTCTATTTCATTTTTACCTGATGATGATTGCTTGTGTTGCAATCGAAACGTCGTATGCTAGTATTTAATTTAATTTACTATTTTATCTTTATACGTGACTTTACCGAAAGAACCAATGAATAATTAATCTTCTTGGTTCTTTCGGTAAAGTCACGTAGAATGGAAATAATAAAATAATAAAAATAAAACATAATAAAATAATTCTCACGACGTTTCGGCCACAACGCAAGCAGCCGTCTTCAGGTGAAGAACAGGTCGGTCGAGACGACAGCGTCTGAATGACACGTCCTAGACTTGGAGCGTCTATTTAAGCTGGGAGGAAGGAAGAAGAGCGCCTTGACAAAATAATTTGCATATCAAGAGGAATTTTAGCATATTTATGGGAAACGCAGATACGCGATTAGTACTACTTGTGAAATGCGTAGGAGGTTTTGCGAGGGGTTTAAAGTAATATTATGCCCGTGCATTATGCAGGATTAGCAGCATCAAAGGGAGGGGATTGGGGTTAGCATTAATAAAGGGAAGGAATGTTAATAGTCTGTAGCTGCAGTAACTATTATTTTATTATTTCCATTCTACGTGACTTTACCGAAAGAACCAAGAAGATTTCTTGGAGTGTCTCGGCTAGCCGCCGCCTTTGTCCCAGATGCACCTCCCTCTCCGATTGGTTGTTACTTAACCGTGCCTGTGATTCCCCTTCCAGGCCACTAGGTGCCACCCTGTCATTACATCTGCGTAGTTAAACGATTGCAATTTTTTCATTTGTTATACAGCCGGATAAATCGCGAACGTTGAACACCAAGTCTCGTAAAAGTTGAAGGCGGTACAGTACTATAGTAATAGAGCAAGTGCGGAATCGCTGAACCGGAATTGAAAGTTTAACATGTAGGCTAATTATATAATTCTAGATTTGAAGCTTTCGTGACTGCAATGATTCATACTCTTAGGTTTTTTCGGTAAAGTCACGTAGGTAAAAAATTTAAACTATTACAGGTTATTGATAGACAGCCAGTTTGTTGTTTTACCAGTTTTAGTTTTAACTTGCTTTTATTTTTTCACACTTTTGTTATGTTTGCTATGTGTTAGTTACAAACCGCACCTCTCCATAACAAAGGTTCAGTCCTTTGTTATGCAATCTACTCTTGGTCTTAAGCCTCACCTTACCATATTAATAAATAAGTATAACCCGTAAAAACAAAGTTTTTCACTATAAATCCTTTATATGCGTGGCAGCGAACTGAATATAAAAAATTTAAAAATATATTCGCCTGTGGAGGACGCGGGATCGATCCCGCGACCTTTGGCATGGGAAGCAAGGGCGCTACCAACTGCGCTACTCCGCCACGGCCTGTGGAGGGGTTACGCTCTGGGCTCTTATACTGTGACGTTCAGCCAAAGCCATGAATTAGTTCTATTTGAATATATGTAAAATATTTTTTTTTGCCTAAAAGTGTAACATTTTGGGAATTTTTTTTCACGAACATTGTCTGGCACAACGAGTCTGTGTGGAAAATGTCAGCTCGATTGGATCACGGGAAGTGGGTTAAAAAACGACCGAAAGATTTGCACGGTCCTAAGCAAGCAAGCAAGCACGCGAACTTAATATAAAGGATTTAAAAAGTGTGCCGTTCCTGGCCCCCCCCCTCAACCATTATATATACGGGGTAGTGTTTCTTGTGATCTTTCATTTACTTGATACAGCTGTCGTGGCTGTGACTGTTCCACCTGTGTTGCTTCCGAAACGTCGTGAATTTTTTAATTTGTTTTATTTTACTTTTATTAATTTAAATTTTTACCTACGTGACTTTACCGAAAAAACCTAAGAGTAATTATATAATTACAATAACCCCCCCCCCCCCGCTCAAATCGTTGCACCTGATGAGTTAATGAATTAATGATGACGTCAGCTCTATATAAGAACGGGAGACAGAGCAGAGCCCCTCACCATTCTGGCGAATTTCCCGTTGATGCTGGACGCAATTACCAGCGAAACGTCGTACAACTCAAATTTTGTAAATGTTGTGGTTTCACGCTTCAACACACTGGTGGGCTAAAGCAGTAAACTATTTGGTTTTTGTCAACGTGACACTTTTTTTTGCTGATTGGCCGTGTCGGGTGGTGGAGGGTTACGACACATTTGAAGTATGGGAATTGACGGCAGGAACTTCTTGACGGGTAACACACTTTTATTAAATCTTTACGTGTCACAATACAACGTGTGGTCTTCCTTCTTCCGACGACACACTCCACTAATCTCGTGTAAACTCTAGGCCTCTGGCTACACCGATACACTTGACTCGTGTAGACCCTATGCCTCTGGCTACACACACTACACTCGACTCGTGTAAGCCCTATGCCTCTGGCTACACACACTACACTCGACTCGTGTAAGCCCTATGCCCTGGCTACACACAATACATTCGGCTCGTGTAGACCTATGGCTACACACTACACTCGCCTCTGGGTTACACAGAGTCCCGGTCCCCTTAGGACAGCGGGGCTAGGTACCGCAGGGCTCTAGGTCTTCATCCCCGTCTTCATTCTTCGCTGGTTACACACTCCCTTACGCCTGTGTGCATCCCCTTTTATAGCCCCTGCTCACGAGCGACGGAGCTGATGCGGCGTCGACGTGAGCGTCGTTCCTTAATGAACCAATCACGACGCACTCTCTCTACGATCCGCTTTCCCCAGCGCGTGTTAACATTACTCCACCAATCACACTGCGCTGCCACCTGATCACTCCCTCTCAGCGCGTCACCGGCCCACAGCCAATCGGTACCCCGTAACCCACGACCCCGCGCTGACCCCTGATCCTCCACCGTCAGCGCGCGTCACCACCTACACAGCCAATCATCACGCACTGTGCATACGATCCTTAATCCCAGCGCGTATCACCTCTACACATTTATAAATAACGCGATCTAAACCCAACAACGTTGATTATGAACGGGGCCCGTAGCATATGTAGCTACTTTCGCTGCTAGGGATAATCCCATGGCACCTGCTGGGTCTGCCCCGTGACCTCCTGCCAGCAGCGGAGCCTTCGACACTTCACGTGGCCTCTGAGTGCACCTAGCCTGGCACAGGCGCCGTGGTGACGTCACCGCCACTTAGTGGCGAATGGCAGCCGCTGTTGTTGTTGTTGTGGTGGTGTCGTGTGTGTCTTTGTACAATTGTATGTGGGGAGCGGTGGTGCAGCGGTTAGCGCTGGGCTGTGCTACGATCTCAGCGATGACACGAGATCGATTCCCACTCAACCCGTCCTGGGCCTACTCTCCTAGGTCGACTCAGCCTTCAAATAAGTACGTGGTGCGTTGTGTAGTAAACATCGTCACTGGGGAGACAAAGGCGGCCGGGCGTGGTGCTGGCCACCCACCCCCTTGTGTGCCGTGCCGGCCTTCATAGGCGCTCGCTAACACCACTTGCCCCAATAGCCTGTTAAGGCTATACCGGGGATCTTTGTCTTTCGCTAACAGCACTTGCCTCCACCAATCTACCAAGCTCATCGGGGGATGAGTGGCACCTTTATCTTTGCTTTGTTTTGGTATGTAAACATCGCGCCCGCGTTGTGTTTGTGTGTGCACGTGTGTGTGTGTATGTGTGTGTGTACGTGTTTGTGTGTGTGTGCTTTGTGTGTATGTGTGTACGTCTTTGTGTGTGTGTGTGCTTTGTGTGTATGTGTGTATGTGTGTGTGTATGTGTGTGCTTTGTGTGTATGTGTGTGTGTGCTTTGTGCTAACAGCACTTGCTCCCAACACTCCACCAAGGGCTTATCGGAGGTGGATGAGATGGATGTCGAGTGGCACCTTTATCTTTGCTTTGTTTTGGTATGTAAACATCGCGTCCGCCGTGTGTGTGTGTGTCCATTCGTCCTTCGCCTGCCCTCGAATCTCAATCTATAACCAACGCACTTCAATAATAAATAAACTCGAGCGTGGGTGGGTGGGTGGGTGGGGGGGTTGGTGGAGTAGCCATTTCAAGGATAGGTTGGCGTTCGTAGAGGATATCAACAGTTAACCTTGACCCGCAGAGAGAGGAGGTCATTTTGCGTGCAGGTGTTTAGCGGTGCCGAGCTCACGAACGCGGACTAAGAAGGATTTCCCCAGACACTTTCCCCCATCATCGTTTCGCAGTCTCGAAAAGGAAAGCTAAACTACTATTCTCTTATTCTTGGTTCGTTCGGTAAATAATTGTTTTTTTACCCTTCTATCTAGCAACAAAACTGACACCTTTTTACAAGGAGTCATGTTTGCATAGACCGCAATATCTGCAGTCATAATACAAACAAAAGACATAACTCTGATAATGTGCACTGTCCTTGAAGTTGATTGGTCCACACCCGAGACAGCTTTCCTTAGAGCATGCCTCCTTGTAAAAAGGTGTCAGTTTTGTTGCCAGATAGAAGGGTAAAAAAACAATCATCATATTTTTACTGGCAAATGAGGTTCCCATAGTCGTTCGGTAAAGTCACGTAGAAGGGAAACAATTAAATAATACAATTATAAAACAATAACATATCTTATTCTTGGTTCTTTGGTAAAGTCACGTAGAAGGGAAACAATAAAATAATAAAATATAGCAATCGTCATCAGGTGATTGTTTGTGTTGCAGACGAAACGTCGTGAGAATGTTATTGTTTATATTTTTATTATTTTATTGTTTCCCTTCTACGTGACTTTACCGAAAGAACCAAGAAGATGAATCCCTGCAGTCACGAAAGCTTTAAATCAAAATTTACTATTCTCTTCTCAAGCCCGTTTAGCCCTCTCTATCCGGCCGAACAAAAGGAGATTCCAATGGTGTAAATGCTTCACCCGAGCTCTCATACTCCGATGGTGCATTGTCTTTGAGTTGTGCACCTTTTGGCGTCATCTGGTCCAACACCATGTGAGACTAGGCTCTAAGGAAAGCTGTCTCGGGTGTAGACCAATCAACTTCAAGGACAGTGCATACATTATCAGAGTTGTGTTTTTTGTTTGCATTCCGACTGCAGGTATAGTGGTCAATGCAAACATGACTCCTTGTAAAAAAGGTGTCAGTTTTGTTGCCAGATAAAAGGGTAAAAACCGATTATCGAACAAAACCTGTTTAGGCATGCGGTGGCTGGGCATGCGGGCTACGTGACCCAGCCAACGCAGCCTTGCCCTGCCGGAGGAGCTCACCGATGGGAACGTGTCCAGAGTTTTCAGAGTTTCAGAGGATATGTGAGCTCCTCACACAATCCGGCCTGCTGGTTAAACCCAGGATGGATCGTAGGCCAGGCCAGCCCTCAATGTTTCTAATCGGCGAAGTTGTTCCATTAGGTGGGAGAGGGGGGGGAAGAGTTTCATAGCTCATCTGATTCCTCCTCCTCTGATTCTGAAAAAAAGCCCGATATATTATTTTGATTCAAACGTAGGGGACTTTCGCCACAAATATCACCGCGTAAATATATTAACGTGTGATTTTAATTAACCAGCTAAGGCCCCCGATACTGAGCGAATATGTTGTTGTTATGTGGGCTCTCACGAATGATATCTGCTCAATTAAGTGACCGATATCATCATCATTATCATCACGTGNTTTTTTTTATATTGCAGCAGCCGAATAAATCTTAAACGCGTGGCGAGAGAGACACCGCAAACTATAAATATACAGCAGCAGGCGTCAGGGTTGGGATCGAAACCACGATCTCCTGTTTACCAGGCGATGTAGTTAACATCTCCTAGCCACCGTGAAGATGATGAGAGAGACAGAGAGACATTCAAACTACAAATGTACAGCAGCAGGCGTCAGGGTTGGGATCGAACCCACGACCTCCTGTATACCAGGCGAGGTAGTCAACATCTCCTAGCCACCGTGATGATGATGAGAGAGACAGAGAGACAGAGAGACATTCAAACTACAAATGTACAGCAGCAGGCGTCAGGGTTGGGATCGAACCCACGACTTCCTGCATACCAGGCGAGGTAGTTAACATCTCGCCACCCTGATGATGATGATGAGAGAGACACGCAAACTCCAAATAAACAGCAGCAGGCGTTAGGGTTGAGATCGAACCCACGACCTCCTGTATACCAGGCGAGGTAGTCAACATCTCCTAGACACCGTGATGATGATGAGAGAGACAGAGAGACATTCAAACTGCAAATACAGCAGCAGGCAGGGGTCAGTGTTGGGATCGAACCCACGACCTCCTGTTTACCAGGCGAGGTAGTCAACATCTCCTAGCCACCGTGATGATGATGATGATGAAGAGACACGCAAACTCAAATATACAGCAGCAGGCGTTAGGGTTGGGATCGAACCCACGACTTCCTGCATACCAGGCGAGGTAGTGAACATCTCGTAGCCACCGTGATGAGTGTGTTTCGGACACAACACAAGCGTCCGTCATCAGGTGGGACAACCACAGCAATAAACAGTCGCTAAAATAGGCAAATGAGCTGCTGATAACAGGGGATTATATGGATGAGGTGGGGGGGGGGGTCAAAGATAGGGAGGGTCGGGGGGAAGGATTGAGCAAATAGAAAAAAACAAGTATAACCCGTAAAAACAAAGTTTTCACTCTAAATCCTTTATATGCGTGGCGGCTAGAGTCCTCTCGTCCTCTGGCTTGAGATGGCTGCCACCTATGGGTCAGATGATTGTCTGCAGTATTAAACAATTGGTAATTAAATATTTAATTTGTTTTCCCTAAACAGTGTAAAATTTTGGAATTTTTTTTCACGAACATTAATTGTCTCGCACAACGAGTCTGTGTGCAAAATGTCAGCTCGATTGGATCACGGGAAGTGGGTTAAAAAACGACCGAAAGGTTTGCACGGTCGTAAGCAAGCAAGCAAACACGCAAGCACGCAAGCAAGCAAGCGAACTTAATATAAAGGATTTAATAAAAATATTAAATCGCGACGTTTCGATCGCAACTCAAGCCGCCGTCCTCAGGCAAATGTTGTTGGAGTCTCAGCGTGCGGGCTGAAACAGCGACTCTCTGCAGAAAGACATCGGAAAGTTGATTTAGATTCGCGAGGGAATCCGATGAGCTATGAAGCTCTTTTGGCACAGATGTCCTGGCTAAGGGGGCACGGGGTGAGAACGTTACGACGACAAAGACAAAGATCCCCCGTGTAGCCTTGGCAGACTGTAGGGCAAGTGCTGTTAGCGAGCACCTATGAAGGCTACCGGCACGGCACACGAGGGGGTGGGTGGCCAGCACCACGCCCGACCGCCTTTGTCTCCCCAGTGGCGATGTTTACGACACACCGCCAACAGGTACTCATTTGAGGCTGAGTCGACCTAGGGGAGGCCCAGGACCGATTCGGATAATCGTCACCGGTGTTGGCCGTGAGCGAGAATCGAACCCGGATTCGCTGAGTTCGTAGCGCAGCGTGGCGCTAACCGCTGCGCCACCGCTCGCAACAACAACAACAAACGCGGCGACACCAACACGATCGTAGTGCAAAGTGCACACGCACGAAACAAGGTCAACGAGTCGCACGAACTCAAACAGACGCAAAACTCCGGCATCCACATCCGTCCGGGCAGAACGCCGCTGATGCATTCACTCATTTTGCAAAAAGTGACCTGGTTCTCTTCTTATTGGTTCTTTCGGTAAAGTCACGTAGAAGGGAAATAATGAAATAATAAAAATAAAACAAAATAAAATAATTCTCACGACGTTTCGGCCACAACGCAAGCAGCCGTCCTCGGGTGAAGAACAGGTCTGTCGGAAAGACAGCGTCTGAATGGGCACCACCAAGCGTGGCAGTGTATGTTTAAGCTGGGTTGAAGGGGGAAGGGCGCCTTGACAAAATAATTTTCATATCAAGAGGAATTTAGCATATTTATGGGAAATGCAGATATGGGATTAGTCACTACTTGTGGAATGCGTAGGAGGTGGGCGGGGGGTTTCAAAGTCATAAGAGACAAGCCAAGATGCGCCGAGTAGACACTGAATAAGGACTAAACTACGTACTGAAAATACATCATAGTCTTTTGCCTTTCGTTTCATAATACATTTTATTGATATAGCACTTTTTCTGATTATGAAAGTATTACATGCACAGAACATGTGACATGTTATCATGTAACGCAACCATAAACAGATGAAAGACCTAGGTTTACAGATTATGAATAAAACTCTACGATCTACACAATATACATAGACGTAAAATGTAAAAAAAACTTAAATATCTTGGGAACAGTAGCCAATTAGTCGTTTCAATTGCCTTATTTGAATTCGGCACATCAAACTCCACAATGGACAGCACATTTAATCTCTGAAGCAGATTGACGTCTAAAAAATTGGTAGAGCAGTGCAATGAAAACAACTAAATTCAATCACGACGTTTCGGAGGCAACACAAGCTTCCGTCTTCAGGTGTAACCATCACAGCCAAAGTCGCTGTAGTAAGTGAAGCGAGCTAATAGACTTTGACTTTTAAAGAACTTTTATTGCCGCCAGCAGCAACAGCACTGGAGGTGATTCCGATATGAAACACACAAAGTCACCAGCAAACAAATAAACAAACGCTGCAAATCCACGCGCTGTGGCGCTAAAAGCAGCGCGCACAACACGAAAGAGAAGTCACGTGGTGGTGGTGGTTGTGGTGGTGGTGGTTGTGGTAGTGGTGGTGGTTGTGGTGTGGTGGTTGTGGTGGTGGTGGTTGTGGTGGTGGTGGTTGTGGTGGTTGTGGTGGTGGTTATGGTGGTGGTGGTTGTGGTTGTGGTGGTGGTGGTTGTGGTGGTGGTGGTTGTGGTGGTTGTGGTGGTGGTGGTTATGGTGGTGGTGGTTGTGGTGGTGGTTGTGGTGGTGGTGGTTGTGGTGGTGGTTGTTTGGTGGTGGTGGTTGTAGTGGTGGTGGTGGTGGTCATAGCCCACGCCACGGTGACGAGCGAGCGCTACAGCAGGTGAACACCACGAGGTGCCGTCCACGCTGGTGCAGAGGGGCTTGTCCGGCTCCCCAGCGTTCGAAGACGAAACGAGCTAATATAGAGACGTGACGATATTAGGGTAAGAGGGGGAGGGAGGAGCCAAGGTAAGGGGGTGGGTGGCATGGGGGGGGGGGATGTTTGCCTGAAGGTAAGCCGATTGATAGCATCTATTCATGGGGTACTGTGAACAAAGGGGAGTAAGCTGAATTGATTAATAGAGACGCTACGTTAATTTAGTTGTTTTCATTTGTTTTCTTTTTTTTTCGATTTAAAGCTTTCGTGACTGCAGGGATTCGTCTTCTTGGTTCTTTCGGTAAAGTCACGTAGAAGGGAAATAATAAAATAATAAAAATAAAACATAATACATACATTTTAGTATGTATTATTTTATTTTGTTTTATTTTTATTATTAGAAGGGAGATAATAAAATAATAAAAATATTAAAACATAATAACATTATTTTAATATTAAACATAATAAAATTTATTTATTATGTTTTTATTATCATTTTATTATTTCCCTTCTAATAATAAAATAAAACAAATTAAATAATTGTATTTTATTACGTAATTTTTTTATTATTTCCCTTCTACGTGACTTTACCGAAAGAACCAATAAGATTATTTTATTTTTATTTTTTACCTACGTGACTTTACCAAAAAACACAGAGTATGAATCCTTGCAGTCACGAAAGCTTCAAATCTAGATAGAAAAAAAAGTGTAATATTGTGCATTGTGCTTTGCAATTGATTGGCCTACACCAGCGAGACAGAAGCCTTCTTTAGGGCCCAGTCTCACCACCAGTGCCAGACCAGAGACTAACCACACAAGACAAACAGCACAAGAACAATGCCACACATACCAGAGCATTCACAGCTTGGCGTGAGAAGCTTTCGCATGGGATGCCTGAAACGTAAAAGGTTTTTGCCCTTTCTGGCAGTCATAACGCAGGGTTGTACTAGTGTAGTGCCATCAGAGGGGAGGGCTGCTGGGGGCTCTGGGACCCTACACAGAAAAACCCTCGGCGCCAGGCGCTAGGATCCCAGGCACCACAGACAGTTAAGCCCCTTGGCGCCACCAACGGGGGGAGCTGTGTGTGCTCTGTGGGGTACATGGGGACGCACACAACCCCACCCCTCGTTGGGGACGAGGCATAAAAGGGCAGCTCCCTGGCCAATCGGGGCCAGTCGCAGCTCAAGACCCAAGACCCACCAGCCAGGCTGCTTAGGACCCTGGACCCCTCGTCCCGCTTGTCCTTGTAAGGGCCGGGACGCTGTGAGGGCCAGTGGCGGGACTTTGGACTCCCGGCTCTACGTCCTTGTGAGGGCGAGTTCCGAGGAAGCCAGAGTCCAGACCCGCACCTTGGCTGGGTCGGGTCTGGTAGCCTCCCCTAGGGTAGTTGTAGCCGGAGGACCCCAGAGCGTAGCCAGAGTAGTGCATCTAGGCTGTGTACCTAGGCTGTGTACCTAGGCTGTGTACCTAGGCTGTGTCGCTAGGCTGTGTACCTAGGCTGTGTCCTAGGCTGTGTCGCTAGGCTGTGTCGCTAGGCTGTGTACCTAGGCTGTGTACCTAGGCTGTGTACCTAGGCTGTGTACCTAGGCTGTGTCGCTAGGCTGTGTACCTAGGCTGTGTACCTAGGCTGTGTACCTAGGCTGTGTACCTAGGCTGTGTCGCTAGGTTGTGTACCTAGGCTGTGTACCTAGGCTGTGTACCTAGGCTGTGTACCTAGGCTGTGTCGCTAGGCTGTGTACCTAGGTTGTGTACCTAGGCTGTGTACCTAGGCTGTGACCTAGGCTGTGTACCTAGCCTGTGTACCTAGGCTGTGTACCTAGGCTGTGTACCTAGGCTGTGTCGCTAGGCTGTGTACCTAGGCTGTGTCCCTAGGCTGTGTCGCTAGGCTGTGTCGCTAGGCTGTGTACCTAGGCTGTGTACCTAGGCTGTGTACCTAGGCGTGTACCTAGCTGTGTCCTAGGCTGTGTACCTAGGCTGTGTACCTAGGCTGTGTACCTAGGCTGTGTACTAGGCTGTGTCGCTAGGTGTGTACTAGGCTGTGTACCTAGGCTGTGTACCTAGGCTGTGTACCTAGCTGTGTACCTAGGCTGTGTACCTAGGCTGTGTCGCTAGGCTGTGTACCTAGGTTGTGTACCTAGGCTGTGTACCTAGGCTGTGTACCTAGGCTGTGTACCTAGCCTGTGTACCTAGGCTGTGTACCTAGGCTGTGTACCTAGGCTGTGTCGCTAGGCTGTGTACCTAGGCTGTGTACCTAGGCTGTGTACTTAGGCTGTGTCGCTAGACTGTGTACCTAGGCTGTGTACTAGGCTGTGTACCTAGGCTGTGTCGCTAGGCTGTGTCGCTAGGCTGTGTACCTAGGCTGTGTACCTAGGCTGTGTACCTAGGCTGTGTACCTAGGCTGTGTACCTAGGCTGTGTCCTAGGCTGTGTACCTAGGCTGTGTACCTAGGCTGTGTACCTAGGCTGTCTACCTAGGCTGTGTACCTAGCCTGTGTACCTAGGCGTGTACCTAGCGGTGTACCTAGCTGTGTACCTAGCCTGTGACCTAGGCTGTGTACCTAGGCTGTGTACCTAGGCTGTGTACCTAGGCTGTGTACCTAGCTGTGTACCTAGGCTGTGTACCTAGGCTGTGTACCTAGGCTGTGTACCTAGCCTGTGTACCTAGGCTGTGTCGCTAGGCTGTGTACCTAGGCTGTGTACCTAGGCTGTGTACCTAGCCTGTGTACCTAGGCTGTGTACCTAGGCTGTGTACCTAGGCTGTGTCGCTAGGCTGTGTACCTAGGCTGTGTCCTAGGCTGTGTCGCTAGCTGTGTCGCTAGGCTGTGTACCTAGGCTGTGTACCTAGGCTGTGTACCTAGGCTGTGTACCTAGCCTGTGTACCTAGGCTGTGTACCTAGGCTGTGTACCTAGGCTGTGTACCTAGCCTGTGTACCTAGGCTGTGTACCTAGGCGGTGTACCTAGCCTGTGTACCTAGCCTGTGTACCTAGGCTGTGTACCTAGGCTGTGTACCTAGGCTGTGTACCTAGGCTGTAACAGAGTATCAGGACTGTTGGAGTGTTGTATTGTAATAAAGAACTTACCTCTACAAGTGTCTCCGGAACCCATTACACTAGAAAGAAAAAAACTGTGTAATATTGGGCATTGTGCTTTGCAACTGATTGGCCTACACCAGAGAGAGAATACGCAGGAGTTGTGTTAAGATGTTCAAGGTCCAATTATAAACCTTTTACTATCTGGTTCTTTCAGTGCAGTCACGTGGGTAGAAATTCTACCCACGTGACTTTACCGAAAAGAGAATGGATTGCTGCAGTTGCGAAATCTTCAAATCAAGATCGAAACCTTTCGTAGGGAATCAGGCGACTTGTGGTGAACACGCAAAGACAAACATGTCTCTGAGATTCATACTCTTAGGTTTTTTTCGGTGAAGTCACTTAGGTAAAAAAATTAAATTAAAGTTAACAAAATAATAATGGAAATAAAATAAAATAATAAATCACGACGTTTCGGAGGCAACACAAGTCTCCGTCATCAGGTGGGACCGTCACAGATAAAATTACTGCAATGGCTTTGAGAGTATCAATGTTACATGACGTTGTCATGATACTGACTGGCCCACACCAGAGACGGCAGCCTTCTTTAGGGCCCAGTCTCACCACCAGCGTCAGACCACAGAAGGTCAAACGGCGTAGGCCTAACCAGTTTCCAAGACATTGCATCACACCTCACCATCAGAGCTATGTGTGTGTTTGCATGTTCACCACAAGCACTCTGTGTTTGGTTAATGCAGAAAACTCGATTCCTTGGCAAAAGGTTTGTTTTTGGTGTTTGCACATCTTACCACAACTCCTGTTGTATTCATACTCTTTGTTTTTTTCGGTAAAGTCACGTATGTTAAAAGATAAAATAAAACAAAATAAATGAAAATAACTAAAAAAAAATAGTGATTCAAATTAGTTGTTTTCATTTATTTAGTTTTATTTTATCTTTTACCTACGTGACTTTACCGAAAAAACCAACGAGTATGAATCATTGCAGTGACGAAAGCTTGAAATCCTGTTGTATTGCCAGAAAGGGTAAAAGCTATTTGTTTATTTTTGTTCTCGTATAGATGTGTTCCGTTCAACCCAGTTTCAAGCGTGTGTATTCGCGACCAATGTCATCCAGAATACAGTTTTTTTGGGGGGGTTAGATCACGTAAATATATAAATGTTGTGTCGTTCAACCCGCAACCAGCCGACACAGACAATCAGTAAAGGGTTGTCACGTAAACCAACATGGCAAATTCGTCACCAGTACAGCACTAGTGTATAGTGTGTGTGGTGTAGTGTGTAGTGTATAGTAGTGTATAGTGTAGTGTATCGTGTAGTGTATAGTAGTGTATAGTGTAGTGTATAGTGTAGTGTATAGTGTAGTGTATAGTGTAGTGTATAGTAGTGTATAGTAGTGTATAGTGTAGTGTATAGTGTAGTGTATTGTAGTGTATAGTAGTGTGTAGTGTATAGTGTAGTGTGTATAGTGTAGTGTATAGTGTAGTGTGTGTAGTGTAGTGTGTAGTAGTGTAGTGTATAGTAGTGTATAGTGTAGTGTACTAGTACAGCACCACCGTTCGTGTGTTGGAGCGCCAAGCCACAACATTTACCATCTGAGTACGACGTTTCGCCTGTTTTTACACGTGGCCTCATCGTGTGAGGGCCCAGACTTGTGGAGAAATCCTCCCGTTTCGTTCGTTAAATCGACGGGTGTAGATGTGACGGCATCACTTGGGGGCATTTCTTGAGCGATGTGGTGGTGGTGGTAGGGGGGTTGATTCATGGATGCATATTAATCACTCTGCGTATCCATTGCCGGTTGGGTTAGGGGCCGTCCATAAATGACGTCACGCCTACGGGGGGAGGGGGTCAGACATTTGTGACGGTGTGTGACGAGGGGGGGGTGTTTGAAAAATGTGACGTCACGTCAAAATGCGCAACTTTTAATAAATCTAGAATTCTTATTGGTTCTTTCGGTAAAGTCACGTAGAAGGGAAGTACTAAAATAAATAAAAATAAAACATAATAAAATAATTCTCACGACGTTTCGGCCACAACGCAAGCAGCCGTCCTCAGGTGAAGAACATGTCTGTCGATAAGACAGAGTCTGAATGACACGTCCTATTTTATTACTTCCCTTCTACGTGACTTTACCGAAAGAACCAAGAAGATGAATCCCTGCAGTCACGAAAGCTTTAAATCGAAATTTAAATCTAGAATTGTTATAACAACATTAATTGTTATAACAACACTCCTACAACATCAGAGTGCAGCGCCACATTAAATACGCACTACAACGACAATAGTTTAAAGCGATTTGAAACATGATAATTTTTTTTTACCCTTCTATCTGGCAACAAAAACTGACACCTTTTTTTACAAGGAGTCATGTTTGCATAGACCACAATACCTGCAGCCATAATGCAAACAAAAAACATAACTCTTTTGGCGTCACCTGGTCCAACCCATGTGAGACTAGGCTCTAAGGAAAGCTGTCTCGGGTGTGGACCAATCAACTTCAAGGACAGTGCATACATTATCAGAGTTGTGTTTTTGTTTGCATTATGACTGCAGGTATTGTGGTCTATGCAAACATGACTCCTCGTAAAAAAAGGTTTTGTTGCCAGATAGAAGGGTAAAAAACAATTATCATAATTTTCTACTGGCAAATGAGGTTCCAATGGCGATTTGAAGCAAGTTTTATTTTCTAAATGGAAATATGGTTTGGGGGGGGGGGGGCAGAGCTTTGTGACGTCATATTTGAGGGGGGGGGGTCTGACTTTTTGTGATGCCGTGTGACGCGGGGGGGGTGGGGGGTAAAAAATCGTCCAAAATCTCTTGACGTCATTTATGGACGGCTTCTTATTTGTCCGCTAATCAC
>WFAB01002176.1:0-47500 GCA_018977245.1 Lethenteron camtschaticum
ACGACACCATCACCGCCGCCGTGAGACGCGAGTTTTTATTCTCGAGACTTGAAACGAAGCACGACCACGAGACGAGACGCGACCCACTCGGGCCGCCACTTCACACAGCTGCCCGCGCTCTGCAGTCCCCTACATGCAAAGTTGTTCCCCCCTCACCAGTGACACACACAGACACAGTCACACAGACACACACACTGACACACACACACTGACACACACACTGACACACACACTGACACAGTCACACAGACACACACTGACACACACTGACACAGTCACACAGACACACACACTGACACACACACACAGACACACACACTGACACACACACACAGACACACACACACAGACACACACTGACACACACACTGACACACACACTGACAGTCACAGACACACACACAGACACACACACACTGACACACACACTGACACAGTCACACAGACACACACACAGACACAAACACGTCATGTAAACAGTCACACACTGACACAGTCACACAGACACACACACACCATGTAAACACAGTCACACACTGACACACAGACACACACGCCATGTAAACACAGTCACACACTGACACACAGACACACACCATGTAAACACAGTCACACACTGACAGACACACACTGACAGACACACACAGTTACACACACAGACACACACACACCATGTAAACACAGACACACAGACACACACACAAACACACAGACACACACATACACTGACACACACACACTGACACACACACTGACACACACACACACTGACACACACACACAGACACACACATACACTGACACACACACACTGACACAGACACACACAGTTACACACACAGACACACACACACACCATGTAAACACAGACACACAGTCACACAGACACACACACAAACACACAGACACACACATACACTGACACACACACACTGACACACACACTGACACACACACACACACTGACACACACACACAGACACACACATACACTGACACACACACACTGACACAGACACACACACACAGTTACACACACAGACACACACACCATGTAAACACAGTCACACACTGACACACAGACACACACAAACACGTCATGTAAACACAAACCAGCTCATTAAATAACAATTAAATATCAATAAATTAAGTAGCGATAATTAAATATCAATAAATAAACCAGTGGACACCCGCGTGTGTGAGTGAGTGCTACACAGACAAAGGCCCCCCAGGTAGTGCGCGCAGTGCGAGAGGGGCAAGTGCTGTCAGTTGCGAGCACCACCCCTCCCCCCACTCACAGTGCGCTAACCACTGCACCACCACTCCCCACTCATATACACACCGTGCGCTAACCACTGCACCACCACTCCCCCCACTCACACACACAGTGCGCTAACCACTGCACCACCACTCCCCCCACTCACACACACAGTGCGCTAACCACTGCACCACCCCTCCCCCCACTCACACACACAGTGCGCTAACCACTGCACCACCACTCCCCCACTCACACACACAGTGCGCTAACCACTGCACCACCACTCCCCCCACTCACACACACAGTGCGCTAACCACTGCACCACCACTCCCCCCACTCACACACACAGTGCGCTAACCACTGCACCACCACTCCTCACTCATACATACACAGTAGTTGTAGCTGCAGTTGTAGCTGCAGTTGTAGCTGTAGTTGTAGCTGCAGCTGTGTGTGTAGCTGTGTGTGTATGTAGCTGTGTGTGTAGATGTGTGTGTGTAGCTGTGTGTAGCTGTATGTGTAGCTGTAGCTGTGTGTGTAGCTGTGTGTAGCTGTAGCTGTGTGTGTAGCTGTGAGTAGCTGTGTGTGTAGCTGTGTGTGTAGCTATGTGTGTGTGTAGCTGTGTGTGTAGCTGTGTGTAGCTGTATGTGTAGCTGTAGCTGTGTGTGTAGCTGTGTGTGTAGCTGTGTGTGTGTAGCTGTGTGTGTAGCTGTGTGTAGCTGTATGTGTATGTGTAGCTGTAGCTGTGTGTGTAGCTGTATGTGTAGCTGTGTGTGTAGCTGTGTGTGTAGCTGTGTGTGTAGCTGTGTGTGTAGCTGTATATGTCTAAGCTCGCGCCAGCGTGCGCAGCGTCATGTGCAGCTGCGTGCGCAGCTCCCTGAGCAGCAGCAGCGCCTTGTGTAGCTGTGTGTGTAGCTGTGTGTAGCTGTGTGTAGCTGTAGCTGTGTGTGTGTAGCTGTAGCTGTGTGTGTATCTGTGTGTGTAGCTGTGTGTAGCTGTAGCTGTGTGTGTGTAGCTGTGTGTGTAGTGTAGCTGTGTGTGTAGTGTAGCTGTGTGTGTGTGTAGCTGTGTGTGTGTAGCTGTGTGTGTAGTGTAGCTGTGTGTGTAGTGTAGCTGTAGCTGTATGTGTATCTGTGTGTGTAGCTGTGTGTAGCTGTAGCTGTGTGTGTGTAGCTGTGTGTGTAGTGTATCTGTGTGTAGCTGTGTGTAGCTGTGTGTGTGTGTGCAGCTGTGTGTGTGTGTAGCTGTAGCTCTATACACGCGCCAGCGTGCGCAGCGTCTTGTGCAGCTGCGTGCGCAGCTCCCTGAGCAGCAGCAGCGCCCTGAGGGCCGCGTCGGGCCCGCCCAGAAGCCGGGCGACGCGTACCCCTCGTGGAGCTGCACGCCGCCTCCACCAGGGGGACCACCTCCACCAGGGGGCCCACCACCTCCACCAGGGGGCCCGGGGGGGCACATTGAGGAGATCTACGGGGAGAGAGAGACAGAGGAGTGGTGAGTGAGTGGTGAGTGAGTGGGTGGGTGAGTGAGTGGGTGGGTGGGTGGGTGAGTGAGTGAGTGGGTGAGTGAGTGGGTGAGTGGGTGGGTGGGTGAGTGGGTGGGTGAGTGAGTGGGTGAGTGGGTGGGTGGGTGGGTGAGTGAGTGAGTGAGTGGGTGGGTGAGTGAGTGGGTGGGTGAGTGGGTGAGTGGGTGGGTGGGTGAGTGGGTGGGTGAGTGAGTGGGGTGAGTGGGTGGGTGGGTGGGTGAGTGGGTGAGTGAGTGGGTGGGTGAGTGAGTGGGTGAGTGGGTGAGTGGGTGGGTGAGTGGGTGGGTGGGTGAGTGAGTGAGTGGGTGGGTGGGTGAGTGGGTGAGTGAGTGGGTGAGTGGGTGGGTGGGTGGGTGAGTGGGTGAGTGAGTGGGTGAGTGAGTGGGTGGGTGAGTGAGTGGGTGAGTGAGTGGGTGAGTGGGTGGGTGGGTGAGTGGGTGAGTGAGTGGGTGGGTGAGTGATTGGGTGGGTGGGTGGGTGGGTGAGTGAGTGAGTGGGTGGGTGGGTGAGTGAGTGGGTGGGTGGGTGGGTGAGTGAGTGGGTGGGTGGGTGAGTGAGTGGATGGGTGAGTGGGTGAGTGGGTGGGTAAGTGGGTGGGTGAGTGAGTGGGTGGGTGGGTGAGTGAGTGAGTGAGTGGGTGGGTGGGTGAGTGGGTGGGTGGGTGGGTGAGTGAGTGAGTGAGTGGGTGGGTGAGTGAGTGGGTGAGTGAGTGAGTGGGTGGGTGAGTGAGTGGGTGAGTGAGTGGGTGAGTGGGTGGGTGGGTGAGTGGGTGAGTGGGTGGGTGGGTGAGTGGGTGAGTGAGTGGGTGGGTGAGTGAGTGGGTGGTGGGTGAGTGGGTGGGTGAGTGGGTGGGTGGGTGGGTGAGTGAGTGAGTGGGTGGGTGGGTGAGTGGGTGAGTGAGTGGGTGAGTGGGTGGGTGGGTGAGTGGGTGAGTGAGTGGGTGGGTGAGTGAGTGGGTGAGTGGGTGAGTGGGTGGGTGAGTGGGTGGGTGGGTGGGTGAGTGAGTGAGTGGGTGGGTGGGTGGGTGGGTGGGTGAGTGAGTGAGTGAGTGAGTGGGTGGGTGAGTGGGTGGGTGGGTGAGTGGGTGGGTGAGTGAGTGGGTGAGTGGGTGGGTGAGTGGGTGGGTGGGTGAGTGAGTGAGTGGGTGGGTGGGTGGGTGATTGGGTGGGTGGGTGGGTGAGTGAGTGAGTGGGTGGGTGGGTGAGTGAGTGGATGGGTGAGTGGGTGAGTGGGTGGGTAGAGGGTGGGTGGGTGGGTGAGTGAGTGAGTGGGTGGGTGGGTGAGTGGGTGGGTGGTGAGTGAGTGGGTGGGTGGTGAGTGAGTGGGTGGGTGGGTGAGTGAGTGGGTGGGTGGGTGGGTGAGTGAGTGGGTGGGTGGGTGGGTGAGTGGGTGGGTGGTGAGTGAGTGGGTGGGTGGGTGAGTGAGTGGGTGGGTGGGTGGGTGAGTGAGTGGGTGGGTGGGTGAGTGAGTGGGTGGGTGGGTGGGTGAGTGGGTGGGTGGTGAGTGAGTGGGTGGGTGGGTGAGTGAGTGGGTGGGTGGGTGAGTGAGTGGATGGGTGAGTGGGTGAGTGGGTGGGTAGAGGGTGGGTGGGTGGGTGAGTGAGTGAGTGGGTGGGTGGGTGAGTGGGTGGGTGGTGAGTGAGTGGGTGGGTGGTGAGTGAGTGGGTGGGTGGGTGAGTGAGTGGGTGGGTGGGTGGGTGAGTGAGTGGGTGGGTGGGTGGGTGAGTGGGTGGGTGGTGAGTGAGTGGGTGGGTGGGTGAGTGAGTGGGTGGGTGGGTGGGTGAGTGAGTGGGTGGGTGGGTGAGTGAGTGGGTGGGTGGGTGGGTGAGTGGGTGGGTGGTGAGTGAGTGGGTGGGTGGGTGAGTGAGTGGGTGGGTGGGTGGGTGAGTGAGTGGGTGGGTGGGTGAGTGAGTGGATGGGTGAGTGGGTGAGTGGGTGGGTAAGTGGGTGGGTGAGTGAGTGGGTGGGTGGGTGAGTGAGTGAGTGAGTGGGTGGGTGGGTGAGTGGGTGGGTGGGTGGGTGAGTGAGTGAGTGAGTGGGTGGGTGAGTGAGTGGGTGAGTGAGTGAGTGGGTGGGTGAGTGAGTGGGTGAGTGAGTGGGTGAGTGGGTGGGTGGGTGAGTGGGTGAGTGGGTGGGTGGGTGAGTGGGTGAGTGAGTGGGTGGGTGAGTGAGTGGGTGAGTGGGTGAGTGGGTGGGTGAGTGGGTGGGTGGGTGGGTGAGTGAGTGAGTGGGTGGGTGGGTGAGTGGGTGAGTGAGTGGGTGAGTGGGTGGGTGGGTGAGTGGGTGAGTGAGTGGGTGGGTGAGTGAGTGGGTGAGTGGGTGAGTGGGTGGGTGAGTGGGTGGGTGGGTGGGTGAGTGAGTGAGTGGGTGGGTGGGTGGGTGGGTGGGTGAGTGAGTGAGTGAGTGAGTGGGTGGGTGAGTGGGTGGGTGGGTGAGTGGGTGGGTGAGTGAGTGGGTGAGTGGGTGGGTGAGTGGGTGGGTGGGTGAGTGAGTGAGTGGGTGGGTGGGTGGGTGATTGGGTGGGTGGGTGGGTGAGTGAGTGAGTGGGTGGGTGGGTGAGTGAGTGGATGGGTGAGTGGGTGAGTGGGTGGGTAAGAGGGTGGGTGGGTGGGTGAGTGAGTGAGTGGGTGGGTGGGTGAGTGGGTGGGTGGTGAGTGAGTGGGTGGGTGGTGAGTGAGTGGGTGGGTGAGTGAGTGGTGAGTGAGTGGGTGGGTGAGTGAGTGGGTGGGTGAGTGGGTGAGTGAGTGGGTGAGTGGGTGGGTGGGTGAGTGGGTGAGTGAGTGGGTGGGTGAGTGAGTGGGTGAGTGGGTGAGTGAGTAAGTGGGTGGGTGAGTGGGTGGGTGGGTGGGTGGGTGAGTGAGTGAGTGAGTGGGTGGGTGAGTGGGTGGGTGAGTGGGTGGGTGGGTGGGTGAGTGGGTGGGTGAGTGAGTGGGTGAGTGGGTGGGTGAGTGGGTGGGTGGGTGATTGGGTGGGTGGGTGGGTGAGTGTGTGGGTGGGTGAGTGAGTGGATGGGTGAGTGGGTGAGTGGGTGGGTAAGTGGGTGGGTGAGTGAGTGGGTGGGTGGGTGAGTGAGTGAGTGAGTGAGTGGGTGGGTGGGTGAGTGGGTGGGTGGGTGGGTGGGTGGGTGGGTGGATGGGTGGGTGAGTGAGTGAGTGAGTGGGTGGGTGGGTGGGTGAGTGGTGAGTGAGTGGGTGGGTGAGTGAGTGGTGAGTGAGTGGGTGGGTGAGTGAGTGGGTGGGTGGGTGAGTGGGTGGGTGAGTGAGTGGGTGAGTGAGTGGGTGAGTGGGTGGGTGGGTGAGTGGGTGAGTGAGTGGGTGGGTGAGTGAGTGGGTGAGTGGGTGAGTGGGTGGGTGAGTGGGTGGGTGGGTGGGTGAGTGAGTGAGTGAGTGGGTGGGTGGGTGAGTGGGTGGGTGGGTGGGTGGGTGAGTGAGTGAGTGAGTGGGTGGGTGAGTGGGTGGGTGGGTGGGTGGGTGAGTGGGTGGGTGAGTGAGTGGGTGAGTGGGTGGGTGAGTGGGTGGGTGGGTGGGTGGGTGGGTGAGTGAGTGAGTGGGTGGGTGGGTGAGTGGGTGGGTGGGTGGGTGATTGGGTGGGTGGGTGAGTGGGTGGGTGAGTGGGTGGGTGGGTGGGTGGGTGGGTGGGTGGGTGGGTGAGTGGGTGGGTGAGTGGGTGGGTGAGTGAGTGAGTGGGTGGGTGGGTGGGTGGGTGAGTGGGTGGGTGAGTGGGTGAGTGGGTGGGTGGGTGGGTGAGTGAGTGAGTGGGTGGTGAGTGGGTGGTGGGTGGGTGGGTGAGTGGGTGGGTGAGTGAGTGGGTGAGTGGGTGGGTGGGTGGGTGAGTGAGTGAGTGAGTGAGTGAGTGAGTGGGTGGGTGAGTGAGTGGGTGGGTGAGTGGGTGAGTGGGTGGGTGGGTGAGTGGGTGGGTGAGTGAGTGGGTGAGTGGGTGGGTGGGTGGGTGAGTGGGTGAGTGAGTGGGTGGGTGAGTGAGTGGGTGAGTGGGTGAGTGGGTGGGTGAGTGGGTGGGTGGGTGGGTGAGTGAGTGAGTGGGTGGGTGGGTGAGTGGGTGAGTGAGTGGGTGAGTGGGTGGGTGGGTGAGTGGGTGAGTGAGTGGGTGAGTGAGTGGGTGGGTGAGTGAGTGGGTGAGTGAGTGGGTGAGTGGGTGGGTGGGTGAGTGGGTGAGTGAGTGGGTGGGTGAGTGATTGGGTGGGTGGGTGGGTGAGTGAGTGAGTGGGTGGGTGGGGTGAGTGAGTGGGTGGGTGGGTGGGTGAGTGAGTGGGTGGGTGGGTGAGTGAGTGGATGGGTGAGTGGGTGAGTGGGTGGGTAAGTGGGTGGGTGAGTGAGTGGGTGGGTGGGTGAGTGAGTGAGTGAGTGGGTGGGTGGGTGAGTGGGTGGGTGGGTGGGTGAGTGAGTGAGTGAGTGGGTGGGTGAGTGAGTGGGTGAGTGAGTGAGTGGGTGGGTGAGTGAGTGGGTGAGTGAGTGGGTGAGTGGGTGGGTGGGTGAGTGGGTGAGTGGGTGGGTGGGTGAGTGGGTGAGTGAGTGGGTGGGTGAGTGAGTGGGTGAGTGGGTGAGTGGGTGGGTGAGTGGGTGGGTGGGTGGGTGAGTGAGTGAGTGGGTGGGTGGGTGAGTGGGTGAGTGAGTGGGTGAGTGGGTGGGTGGGTGAGTGGGTGAGTGAGTGGGTGGGTGAGTGAGTGGGTGAGTGGGTGAGTGGGTGGGTGAGTGGGTGGGTGGGTGGGTGAGTGAGTGAGTGGGTGGGTGGGTGGGTGGGTGGGTGAGTGAGTGAGTGAGTGGGTGGGTGAGTGGGTGGGTGGGTGAGTGGGTGGGTGAGTGAGTGGGTGAGTGGGTGGGTGAGTGGGTGGGTGGGTGAGTGAGTGAGTGGGTGGGTGGGTGGGTGATTGGGTGGGTGGGTGGGTGAGTGAGTGAGTGGGTGGGTGGGTGAGTGAGTGGATGGGTGAGTGGGTGAGTGGGTGGGTAAGAGGGTGGGTGGGTGGGTGAGTGAGTGAGTGGGTGGGTGGGTGAGTGGGTGGGTGGTGAGTGAGTGGGTGGGTGGTGAGTGAGTGGGTGGGTGAGTGAGTGGTGAGTGAGTGGGTGGGTGAGTGAGTGGGTGGGTGAGTGGGTGGGTGAGTGGGTGAGTGAGTGGGTGAGTGGGTGGGTGGGTGAGTGGGTGAGTGAGTGGGTGGGTGAGTGAGTGGGTGAGTGGGTGAGTGAGTAAGTGGGTGGGTGAGTGGGTGGGTGGGTGGGTGAGTGAGTGAGTGAGTGAGTGGGTGGGTGAGTGGGTGGGTGAGTGGGTGGGTGGGTGGGTGAGTGGGTGGGTGAGTGAGTGGGTGAGTGGGTGGGTGAGTGGGTGGGTGGGTGATTGGGTGGGTGGGTGGGTGAGTGGGTGGGTGGGTGAGTGAGTGGATGGGTGAGTGGGTGAGTGGGTGGGTAAGTGGGTGGGTGAGTGAGTGGGTGGGTGGGTGAGTGAGTGAGTGAGTGGGTGGGTGGGTGAGTGGGTGGGTGGGTGGGTGGGTGGGTGGATGGGTGGGTGAGTGAGTGAGTGAGTGAGTGGGTGGGTGGGTGGGTGAGTGGTGAGTGAGTGGGTGGGTGAGTGAGTGGTGAGTGAGTGGGTGGGTGAGTGAGTGGGTGGGTGGGTGAGTGGGTGGGTGAGTGAGTGGGTGAGTGAGTGGGTGAGTGGGTGGGTGGGTGAGTGGGTGAGTGAGTGGGTGGGTGAGTGAGTGGGTGAGTGGGTGAGTGGGTGGGTGAGTGGGTGGGTGGGTGGGTGAGTGAGTGAGTGAGTGGGTGGGTGGGTGAGTGGGTGGGTGGGTGGGTGGGTGAGTGAGTGAGTGAGTGGGTGGGTGAGTGGGTGGGTGGGTGGGTGGGTGAGTGGGTGGGTGAGTGAGTGGGTGAGTGGGTGGGTGAGTGGGTGGGTGGGTGGGTGGGTGGGTGGGTGAGTGAGTGAGTGGGTGGGTGGGTGAGTGGGTGGGTGGGTGGGTGATTGGGTGGGTGGGTGGGTGAGTGAGTGAGTGAGTGGGTGGGTGGGTGAGTGAGTGGATGGGTGAGTGGGTGGGTGGGTGAGTGGGTGGGTAAGTGGGTGGGTGGGTGAGTGAGTGGGTGGGTGGGTGAGTGAGTGGGTGGGTGGGTGAGTGAGTGAATGAGTGGGTGGGTGGGTGAGTGGGTGGGTGGGTGGGTGGGTGGGTGAGTGAGTGAGTGAGTGGGTGGGTGGGTGAGTGGGTGAGTGAGTGAGTGAGTGGGTGGGTGGGTGAGTGGGTGAGTGAGTGAGTGGGTGGGTGGGTGAGTGGGTGAGTGAGTGAGTGAGTGGGTGGGTGAGTGAGAGGGTGAGTGGGTGGGTGAGTGAGTGAGTGAGTGGGTGGGTGAGTGAGTGGGTGGGTGAGTGGGTGAGTGGGTGGGTGAGTGAGGTGGGTGAGTGGGTGAGTGAGGTGGGTAAGTGGGTGAGTGGGTGGGTGAGTCAGGTGGGTGAGTGGGTGAGTGAGTGGGTGGATGAGTGGGTGGATGAGTGGGTGAGTGAGTGGGCTAGTGAGTGAGTGGGTGAGTGAGTGGGTGGGTGGATGAGTGGGTGAGTGAGTGAGTGGGTGGGTGAGTGGGTGAGTGAGTGGGTGAGTGAGTGGGTGGGTCGGTGGGTGAGTGAGTGGGTGGGTGGGTGGGTGGGTGAGTGGGTGAGTGAGTGAGTGAGTGGGTGGGTGAGTGAGTGAGTGGGTGAGTGGGTGGGTGGGTGGGTGAGTGAGTGGGTGGGTGAGTGGGTGAGTGAGTGAGTGGGTGGGTGAGTGAGTGAGTGAGTGGGTGAGTGGGTGGGTGAGTGGGTGGGTGAGTGGGTGAGTTGGTGGGTGAGTGAGGTGGGTGAGTGGGTGAGTGAGTGAGTGGGTGGATGAGTGGGTGAGTGAGTGGGTGAGTGAGTGGGTGGGTGGGTGAGTGGGTGAGTGAGTGAGTGGGTGGGTGGGTGAGTGAGTGAGTGAGTGGGTGCGTGGGTGAGTGATTGAGTGTCTGCGTGGGTGAGTGAGTGGGTGAGTGGGTGGGTGAGTGAGGTGGGTGAGTGAGGTGGGTGAGTGTGTGGGTGAGTGAGGGGGGTGAGTGAGGTGGGTGAGTGGGTGAGTGAGTGGGTGGGTGAGTGAGTGAGTGAGTGGGTGCGTGGGTGAGTGGGTGCGTGGGTGAGTGAGTGGGTGAGTGGGTGAGTGAGTGAGTGAGTGGATGAGTGAGTGGGTGAGTGAGGTGGGTGAGTGAGGTGGGTGAGTGGGTGAGTGGGTGGGTGGGTGAGTGTGTGGGTGAGTGAGGTGGGTGAGTGAGGTAGGTGAGTGGGTGAGTGAGTGGATGAGTGAGTGGGTGAGTGTGTGGGTGGGTGAGTGAGTGGGTGGGTGAGTGAGTGGGTGAGTGGGTGAGTGAGTGGGTGCGTGGGTGAGTGAGTGAGGTGGGTGAGTGGGTGAGTGTGTGGGTGAGTGAGGGGGGTGAGTGAGGTGGGTGAGTGAGTGAGTGGATGAGTGGATGAGTGGGTGAGTGAGTGAGTGGGTGAGTGAGTGGGTGAGTGAGTGAGTGGGTGAGTGAGTGAGTGGATGAGTGGATGAGTGGGTGAGTGAGTGAGTGGGTGAGTGAGTGAGTGGGTGAGTGAGTGAGTGGATGAGTGGATGAGTGGGTGAGTGAGTGAGTGAGTGAGTGGGTGAGTGAGTGGGTGAGTGAGTGGATGAGTGGATGAGTGGGTGAGTGAGTGAGTGAGTGAGTGAGTGGGTGAGTGAGTGAGTGGGTGAGTGAGTGGGTGAGTGAGTTGGTAAGTGAGTGAGTGGATGAGTGAGTGAGTGGGTGAGTGAATGGGTGGGTGGATGAGTGGGTGAGTGAGTGAGTGGGTGGGTGAGTGGGTGAGTGAGTGGGTGAGTGAGTGAGGTGGGTGAGTGAGTGAGTGAATGAGTGGGTGAGTGAGTGAGTGGGTGGGTGAGTGGGTGAGTGGGTGGGTGAGTGAGTGAGGTGGGTGAGTGGGTGAGTGAGTGAGTGAGTGGGTGAGTGAGTGGGTGAGTGAGTGAGTGAGTGACTGAGTGAGTGGGTGAGTGAGTGAGTGACTGAGTGAGTGGGTGAGTGAGTGGGTGAGTGAGTGAGTGAGTGAGTGACTGAGTGAGTGGGTGAGTGAGTGAGTGGGTGAGTGAGTGAGTGGGTGAGTGAGTGAGTGAGTGAGTGAGTGGGTGAGTGAGTGGGTGAGTGAGTGAGTGACTGAGTGAGTGGGTGAGTGAATGAGTGGGTGAGTGAGTGAGTGACTGAGTGAGTGGGTGAGTGAGTGGGTGAGTGACTGAGTGAGTGGGTGAGTGAGTGGGTGAGTGAGTGAGTGACTGAGTGAGTGGGTGAGTGAGTGGGTGAGTGAGTGAGGTGGGTGAGTGGATGAGTGAGTGAGTGAGTGGGTGAGTGAGTGAGTGGGTGGGTGAGTGGGTGAGTGAGTGGGTGAGTGAGTGAGGTGGGTGAGTGGGTGAGTGAGTGAGTGGGTGAGTGAGTGGGTGGGTGAGTGAGTGAGTGACTGAGTGAGTGGGTGAGTGAGTGGGTGAGTGAGTGAGTGAGTGACTGAGTGAGTGGGTGAGTGAGTGGGTGAGTGAGTGAGTGAGTGACTGAGTGAGTGGGTGAGTGAGTGGGTGAGTGAGTGAGTGGGTGGGTGAGTGAGTGGGTGAGTGAGTGGGTGAGTGAGTGGGTGAGTGAGTGAGTGGATGAGTGAGTGGGTGAGTGAGTGGATGAGTGGTGAGCGAGTTGGTGACGTCACCTTCGTGTTCATGTGCCGCACGAGGTCCCGCAGATCGAGCTCGAGGCTGCGCGAGTTGGGGGCGTGGCCTGGCGAACAGGGGCGTGGCTGGCGAGTTGGGGGCGTGGCCTGGCGAGTTGGGGGCGTGGCCTGGCGAGTTGGGGGCGTGGCCTGGCGAGTTGGGGGCGGTGGTGGTGAGCGCGTGGCGGGCCAGGGACAGGTAGTGGCGGAACAGCTGCAGGCTCCTCACCTCGGCACTCAGCTGCTCGCAAGTCTACGGGGGGTGAGGTACAGCAAGTAGGTTAGGCGAGCACGTCCATGCGGTACATACTCATGCTGGGTGGGTGAGTGGGTGGGTGAGTGAGTGAGTGGGTGGATGGGTGGGTGAGTGGATGGGTGGGTGAGTGGATGGGTGGGTGAGTGGATGGGTGGGTGGGTGAGTGGATGGGTGGGTGAGTGGATGGGTGGGTGGGTGAGTGGATGGGTGGGTGAGTGGGTGAGTGAGTGAGTGGGTGAGTGAGTGAGTGGGTGGGTGAGTGAGTGAGTGGGTGGGTGAGTGGGTGGGTGAGTGGATGGGTGGGTGAGTGGATGGGTGGGTGGGTGGGTGAGTGAGTGAGTGAGTGGGTGGGTGAGTGGGTGGGTGAGTGGGTGGGTGGGTGGGTGAGTGGGTGGGTGAGTGGGTGGGTGGGTGAGTGAGTGAGTGGATGGGTGGGTGAGTGGGTGAGTGGGTGGGTGGGTGGATGAGTGGGTGAGTGGGTGGGTGGGTGAGTGGGTGAGTGAGTGGGTGAATGTATGGGTGGGTAAGTGAGTGGGTGAGTAAGTGAGTGGGTGGGTGAGTGGATGGGTGAGTGAGTGGGTGGGTGAGTGAATGTATGGGTGGGTGGGTGAGTGGGTGAGTAAGTGAGTGGGTGGGTGAGTGGATGGGTGAGTGAGTGGGTGGGTGAGTGAATGTATGGGTGGGTGGGTGAGTGAGTGAGTGGGTGGGTGAGTAAGTGAGTGGGTGGGTGGGTGGATGGGTGGATGGGTGGGTGGGTGAGTGAGTGAGTGAGTGGGTGAGTGAATGAGTGAGTGGATGGGTGGGTGAGTGGGTGGATGGATGGGTGGGTGAGTGGGTGGATGGGTGGGTGGGTGGATGGGTGGGTGAGTGAATGAGTGAGTGGATGGGTGGGTGAGTGAGTGAGTGGGTGGGTGAGTGAGTAAGTGAGTGGGTGGGTGAGTGGGTGGGTGGGTGGGTGAGTGAGTGAGTGGGTGAGTGAGTGAGTGAGTGGGTGGATAGGTGGGTGGGTGAGTGGGTGGGTGGGTGAGTGGGTGGGTGGGTGAGTAGGTGAGTGGGTGGGTGGGTGGGTGAGTGGGTGGGTGAGTGGGTGGGTGGGATGAGTCTGAGTGAGTCTTTGCGAGTGAGTAGTAGTGGTAGTTAGTGCTAGTTAGTGCTAGTTAGTGATAGTTAGTGATAGTGCTAGTTAGTGCTAGTTAGTGATAGTTAGTGATAGTTAGTGATAGTGCTAGTTAGTAGTAGTTAGTGCTAGTTAGTGATTGTGCTAGTTAGTGCTAGTTAGTGCTAGTTAGTGCTAGTTAGTAGTAGTAGTTGTTACCATTGGTAGTCTCCACTGGGCTGAGATGGACTGGGCTGAGGGCAGGCCTGGTAACGTGGAGTGGGGCGCCTCGAACGACGCATCACAAAACCTGGACAGCGCCTGGCACGCACACACACACAGACACACACACAGACACACACAGTCACACACACACACAGACACACACACAGACACACACACAGACACACACACACACACAGTCACACACACAGACACACACACACACACAGTCACACACACACAGTCACACACACACAGACACACACACAGACACAGACACACACACACAGACACAGTCACACACACACACGCACACACACACAGACACACACACAGTCACACACACACAGACACACACACACACAGACACACACACACAGACACAGTCACACACACACACGCACACACGCACACACACACAGACACACACACAGCCACACAATGTCACCATTTATACTTTACTACACACACACAGTACTATACACACACACAGTAACACACACACACAGAGCCACACAATGTCACGCTTGGTGACGTCACAAATACGCTTGGTGACGTCACAAAGCCGCTTGGTGACGTCACAAAGCCGCTTGGTGAAGATTGGCGGTGATTGTTGTGAGTGTCTGTGTGTCTGTGTGTGTGTCTGTGTGTGTGTGAGTGTCTGTGTGTGTGAGTGTCTGTGTGTCTGTGTGTGTGTGTCTGTGTGTGTCTGTATGTGTGAGTGTCTGTGTGTGTGAGTGTCTGTGTGTGTGTGTCTGTGTGTGTGTGAGTGTCTGTGTGTGTGAGTGTCTGTGTGTATGTGTCTGTGTGTGTGTGTGTGTCTGTGTGTGTGTCTGTGTGTCTGTGTGTGTGTGTATGTGTCTGTGTGTATATGTCACTTGCCCCCTTAATCCCGCTGGAGGCTACCCGGGGCAGCTTTGTCTTGCTGATGAAACCGCGCGGCCACGAAACCGAAACTGGAAGTGGCTTCTGAAACCGGGAAACCGCTGAGAGCGGAGACAAAAACAAAGCTACCCCAGGTAGCCTCGCGGAGGGCCGCAGGGGCAAGTGCTGTTACGCACATACAACAACAACCGCCATTCGCCACTAAGTGGCGGTGACGTCACCACGACGCTTGTGCCAGGCCAAGTGCACCTTGAGGCCCGCTGGCAGGAGGTCACGGGGCAGACCCAGCAGGTGCCACGGGTCGACTGACCGAGATGACCGAGATGACTGGCTGATGCACCACCTGTGCCCCCTACTGTGCCAACTTGCTGTGCTTTAGCCACCCGGCGCTCCGCTCGTTGTTGTGAGCGTCGCTCCTCCGCCCTCCGTTGTTGTTGGAGGGCGACTGCCTCCAACTGCCCAGTAGCGTCCTTCACGAGCCTCCTCCACTGAGGCCGATCTTGACACCGCTGGTACCGGTCATCGGCAAGTCCACTCAGCTCCACGTCCTCCTGTACCACATCACTCCATCTCTTCTCTAGCCCGTGCCGCGCCCGTTTAGCCCCCTCGATCCGGCCGAACAAAAGCTGTTTAGGCATGCGGTGGCTGGGCATGCGGGCTACATGACCCAGCCAACGCAGCCTTGCCTGCCGGAGGAGCTCACCGATGGGACTTTGCCCAGATCTTTCAAGGATTTGTGAGCTCCTCACACAATCCAGCCTGCAGGTTAAACCCAGGATGGATCGTAGGCAGGCCAGCCTAAATGTTTCTCACCGGCGAAGATGCTCCATTAGGGGGATCCACGTTTCGCAAGCGTAGAGAAGGGAGGGAATGACTGTGGCCGAGAAGACTTGAAGCTTCGTGCTGAGCGACAGACCAGGTAGCTTCCACACAGCATTACGCAGCCGATGAAAAGACATTGCCGCTCAGCTGATTCGGAGCGAGACCTCTGCTGTTAAACTGGAGCCGGTCATAAGCACACTGCCCAGGTTTGGGAAACTCTCCACTCTCTCCACAACTGCCCCATCACCAATTGGGAGTTGTGGGGGTGGAGTGTCCGATGGTACAAAATACCCAGGCAGGTGCTTAGTTTTGGTGGGGCTGATGGTAAGGCCCCACCTCTTAGTGGCACGCACAGTGAGACACACACACAGTGATACACACACTGACACACACACAGTGACACACACACACAGTGACACACTGACACACACACACACTGACACACACAGTGACACACACACAGACACACAGTGACACACTGACACACACAGTGACACACACACACAGTGACACACAGTGACACACACACAGTGACACACACACACAGTGACACACTGACACACACAGTGACACACTGACACACTGACACAGTGACACTCTGACACTCTGACACACTGACACAGTGACACACTGACACAGTGACACACTGACACACTGACACACTGACACAGTGACACTCTGACACTCTGACACACTGACACAGTGACACAGTGACACAGTGACACACTGACACTGACACAGTGACACACTGACACTCTGACACACTGACACAGTGACACAGTGACACAGTGACACACTGACACAGTGACACACTGACACAGTGACACACTGACACTGACACAGTGACACTGACACAGAGAGCCACTCACAAACGCCGCCAGGAGCTCCTTCGCCAGGCTGAACGCCTTCAGCGCCATCAGTTCCACGGGCTTGCGACTTCGATACAGCCGCTGATGCTGCTGCTGCTGATGATGCTGCTGCTGCTGATGATGCTGCTGCTGCTGCTGCTGATGCTGCTGCTGATGATGCTGCTGCTGCTGCTGATGCTGCTGCTGATGATGCTGCTGCTGCTGATGATGCTGCTGCTGATGATGCTGATGATGTTGCTGATGATGCTGCTGCTGATGATGCTGCTGCTGCTGCTGATGTTGCTGCTGCTGATGATGCTGATGATGTTGCTGCTGATGCTGCTGATGATGATGAGATGTCCTGGCAAAGCACCGTGCAGCCATCGTCATCAGCACCATCATCATCAGCAGCGGCGCTCCTCCTGGAGATCACAAAGACACAGATAAAGATCCCCCAGGTAGCCTCTGGCAGGCTGTAGGGGCAAGTGCTGCTAGTAGCGAGTAGCAGCACCTACACACACACAGACAAATATCCCCCAGGTAGCCTCTGGCAGGCTGTAGGGGCAAGTGCTGTTAGTAGCGAGTAGAAGCACCTACACACACACAGACAAAGATCCCCCAGGTAGCCTCTAGCAGGCTGTAGGGGCAAGTGCTGTTAGTAGCGAGTAGCAGCACCTACACACAGACAAAGATCCCCCAGGTAGCCTCTAGCAGGCTGTAGGGGCAAGTGCTGTTAGTAGCGAGTAGCAGCACCTACACACAGACAAATATCCCCCAGGTAGCCTCTAGCAGGCTGTAGGGGCAAGTGCTGTCAGTGGCGAGTAGTAGCACCTACACACACACAAAAACCCCCCAGGTAGCCTCTAGCAGGCTGTAGGGGCAAGTGCTGGCATACACTCACTCTTACACTCACTCTAACACTCACTCAAACTCACTCTTACGCTCACTCACGCACACTCACTCACACACTCACACACTCACTCACTCTCTCACTCACTCTCACACTCACTCACTCACTCACACACTCACTCACTCACTCTCCCACTCACTCACACACTCACTCTTACACACACTCACTCACACTCACTCTTACACACACTCACTCACACACTCACTCACTCTCACACTCACTCACTCACTCACTCTCCCACTCACTCACTCACTCTCCCACTCACTCACACACTCACTCTTACACACACTCACTCACACACTCACTCACTCTTACACTCACTCACTCACTCTTACACACACTCACTCACACACTCACTCACTCTTACACTCACTCACTCTCTCACTCACTCTGACACTCACTCACTCACTCTCCCACTCACTCACACACTCACTCTTACACTCACTCACTCACACTCACTCTTACACACACTCACTCACACACTCACTCACTCACTCTCACACTCACTCACACACTCACACACTCTTACACTCACTCACTCACACTCACTCACTCTCACACTCACTCACTCTCACACTCACTCACACACTCACACACTCACTCACTATCTCACTCACTCTCACACTCACTCACACACTCACACACTCACTCACTATCTCACTCACTCTCACACTCACTCACACACTCACTCTTACACTCACTCACTCACACTCACTCTTACATACACTCACTCACACACTCACTCACTCTTACACCCACTCACACTCACTCTTACACACACTCACTCTCACACTCACTCACTCTTACACACTCTCTCACACTCACTCTCACTCTCTCACACTCACTCTCACACTCACTCACTCACTCTCACACTCACTCACACAATCACTCTTACACTCACTCACACTCACTCACACACTCATTCACTCTTACACTCACTCACACTCACTCACACTCACTCACACTCACTCACTCTTACACACACTCTCTCACACTCACTCTCACACTCACTCACACACTCATTCACTCTTACACTCACTCACACTCACTCACACTCACTCACTCACTCTCACACTCACTCACACACTCATTCACTCTTACACTCACTCACACTCACTCACACTCACACACTCATTCACTCTTACACACACTCTCTCACACTCACTCTCACACTCACTCACACAATCACTCTTACACTCACTCTACCTCTCATCTTCTTGGTTCTTTCGGTAAAGTCACGTAGAAGGGAAGTAATAAAATAATAAAAATAAAACATAATAAAACAATTCTCACACAGTGAGAATTGTTTTATTATTATGTTTATATTATTATGTTTTATTTCAACGTGACTTTACCGAAAGAACCAATAAGATGAATCCCTGCAGTCACGAAAGTTTTAAATCGAAATTCTACCTCTCATGTTAGAAGCACGTGTCTTGTTACTGCTGCTGCTGATGCTGCTGCTGTTGCTGATGCTGCTGCTGATGCTGCTGATGCTGCTGCTGCTGATGCTGCTGCTGCTGATGCTGCTGCTGATGATGATGTTGCTGTTGCTGCTGCTGATGCTGCTGAGTTCTTGAGTGAACTCCACGGTGTAAGTCGAAGCAAACTGGGACTTGTAAAGACCCCGCGAGTATTTATACCCAGAAGATTCGGGTCCCACCTCACACACTCGCAGCGCGACATCGCCCACCACCCACCACCCACACGGCGCTCACTGGGTGCCGGCGAGGGAAAACCACCAGCACCTCCACCCCACAGCACTCGGCAGCATCATCAGCAGCATCATCAGCAGCAGCAGCAGCGTGACGCGGAGGAGGAGGTAGGGGGGGGGGATCTGAGAGACTCCGCGCGCTGGGAATTTACACTCGATCACATCGCACTCCGAAACTCTCTCTGTGTGTGTGTCAGTGTGTGTCAGTGTGTCAGTGTGTGTCAGTGTGTGTGTGTCAGTGTGTGTGTGTCAGTGTGTGTCACTGTGTGTGTGTGTCTGTGTGTGTGTGTCTGTGTGTGTGTCTGTGTGTGTGTGTCAGTGTGTGTGTGTGTCAGTGTGTGTGTGTCACTGTGTGTGTGTGTGTGTCAGCGTGTGCGTCAGTGTGTGTGTCAGTGTTTGTGTGTGTGTGTGTCTGTGTGTGTCTGTGTGTGTCTGTGTGTGTGTCTGTGTGTGTCTGTCTGTGTGTGTCTGTCTGTGTGTCTGTGTTAGTGTGTGAGTGTGTGTCTGTGTGTGTGTGTGAGTGTGTGTCTGTCTGTCTGTGTGTGTCTGTGTTAGTGTGTGTGAGTATGTGTCTGTGTGAGTGTGTGTCTGTGTGTCTGTGTCTTCGCCAGTTGGAAACATTTAGGCTGACCTGCCTACGATCCGCCCTGGGTTTAACCTGCAGGCTGGATTGTGTGAGGAGCTCACAAATCCTTGAAAGATCTGGGCCAAGTCCCATCGGTGAGCTCCTCCGGCAGGCAAGGCTGCGTTGGCTGGGTCATGTAGCCCGCATGCCCAGCCACCGCATGCCTAAACAGCTTTCGTTCGGCCGGATCGAGGGGGCTAAACGGGCGCGGCACGGGCTAGAGAAGAGATGGAGTGATGTGGTACAGGAGGACGTGGAGCTGAGTGGACTTGCCGATGACTGGTACCAGCGGTGTCAAGATCGGCCTCAGTGGAGGAGGCTCGTGAAGGACGCTACTGGGCAGTTGGAGGCAGTCGCCCTCCAACAATAACGGAGGGTGGAGCAGCGACGCTCACAACAACGAGCGGAACGCCGGGTGGCTAAAGCACAGCAAGTTGGCACAGTAGGGGGCACAGGTGGTGCATCAGCCAGTCATCTCAGTCAGTCGACCCGTGGCACCTGCTGGGTCTGCCCCGTGACCTCCTGCCAGCAGGCGTTCGACACTTCACGTGGCCTCAAGGTGCACATGGCCTGGCACAAGCGTCGTGGTGAATGGCGGTTGTTGTGTGTGTGTGTCTGTGTGTGTCTGTGAGTGTGTCTCTGTGTGTGTGTGTCTGTGTGTGTCTGTATGTGTGACTGTGAGTCTATGGGTCTCTGTGTGAGTCTATGGGTCTCTCTGAGTCTATGGGTCTCTGTGTGAGTCTATGGGTCTCTGTGTGAGTCTATGGGTCTCTGTGTGAGTCTATGGGTCTCTGTGTGAGTCTATGGATCTCTGTGTGAGTCTAAGGGTCTCTGTGTGAGTCTATGGGTCTCTGTGTGAGTCTATGGGTCTCTGTGTGTGTCTATGGGTTAGTGTGTGAGTCTATGGGTATCTGTGTGAGTCTATGGGTCTCTGTGTGAGTCAATGGGTCTCTGTGTGAGTTTATGGGTCTCTGTGTGAGTTTATGGGTCTCTGTGTGAGTCTATGGGTCTCTGTGTGAGTCTATGGGTCTCTGTGTGAGTCTATGGGTCTCTATGTGAGTCTATGGGTCTCTATGTGAGTCTATGGGTCTCTGTGTGAGTCTATGGGTCTCTGTGTGAGTCTATGGGTCTCTGTGTGAGTCTATGGGTCTCTCTGAGTCTATGGGTCTCTGTGTGAGTCTATGGGTCTCTCTGAGTCTATGGGTCTCTGTGTGAGTCTATGGGTCTCTGTGTGAGTCTATGGGTCTCTGTGTGAGTCTATGGGTCTCTGTGTGAGTCTATGGGTCTCTCTGAGTCTATGGGTCTCTGTGTGAGTCTATGGGTCTCTGTGTGAGTCTATGGGTCTCTGTGTGAGTCTATGGGTCTCTGTGTGAGTCTATAGGTCTCTATGTGAGTCTATGGGTCTCTGTGTGAGTCTATGGGTCTCTGTGTGAGTCTATGGGTCTCTGTGTGAGTCTATGGGTCTCTGTGTGAGTCTATGGGTCTCTGTGTGAGTCTATGGGTCTCTGTGTGAGTCTATGGGTCTCTGTGTGAGTCTATGGGTCTCTGTGTGAGTCTATGGGTCTCTGTGTGAGTCTATGGGTCTCTGTGTGAGTCTATGGGTCTCTGTGTGAGTCTATGGGTCTCTGTGTGAGTCTATGGGTCTCTGTGTGATTCTATGAGGCTGAGGTTCAATGACGTCACAGTTCCTCGCTAAGAACCGGGGCGGGGGGGAGGGGATTCTGGGGGGAAGGGGGCGGGGGAGGAAGTGGGGGAGGGGGCGGGGGGATATTCCGGGGAGGGGGGAGGGGCGAGTGGTTTCCCCCGCGACTTTTCCCACAGGGGAGTGGGGGAGTGGGGGGGAGTGGGGGAGAGTGGGGGGAGAGTGGGGGGGGATCTGTGTCTGTGTGTAGGCGCTGCTACTCGCTACTGACAGCACTTGCCCCTACAGCCTGCTAGAGGCTACCTGGGGGATCTTTGTCTGTGTGTAGGCGCTGCTACTCGCTACTAACAGCACTTGCCCCTACAGCCTGCTAGAGGCTACCTGGGGGATCTTTGTCTGTGTATAGGTGCTGCTACTCGCCACTAACAGCACTTGCCCCTACAGCCTGCTAGAGGCTACCTGGGGATCTTTGTCTGTGTATAGGTGCTGCTACTCGCTACTAACAGCACTTGCCCCTACAGCCTGCTAGAGGCTACCTGGGGGATCTTTGTCTGTGTGTAGGTGCTGCTACTCGCTACTAACAGCACTTGCCCCTACAGCCTGCTAGAGGCTACCTGGGGGATCTTTGTCTGTGTGTAGGTGCTGCTACTCGCTGCTAACAGCACTTGCCCCTACAGCCTGCTAGAGGCTACCTGGGGGATCTTTGTCTGTGTGTAGGTGCTGCTACTCGCTACTAACAGCACTTGCCCCTACAGCCTGCTAGAGGCTACCTGGGGGATCTTTGTCTGTGTGTAGGTGCTGCTACTCGCTACTAACAGCACTTGCCCCTACAGCCTGCTAGAGGCTACCTCGGGGATCTTTGTCTCTGTGTGTAGGTGCTGCTACTCGCCACTAACAGCACTTGCCCCTACAGCCTGCTAGAGGCTACCTGGGGGATCTTTGTCTGTGTGTGTAGGTGCTGCTACTCGCTGCTGACAGCACTTGCCCCTACAGCCTGCTAGAGGCTACCTGGGGGATCTTTGTCTCTGTGTAGGTGCTGCTACTCGCTACTAGCAGCACTTGCCCCTACAGCCTGCTAGAGGCTACCTGGGGGATCTTTGTCTGTGTGTAGGTGCTGCTACTCGCTACTAGCAGCACTTGCCCCTACAGCCTGCTAGAGGCTACCTGGGGGATCTTTGTCTCTGTGTAGGTGCTGCTACTCGCTACTAGCAGCACTTGCCCCTACAGCCTGCTAGAGGCTACCTGGGGGATCTTTGTCTGTGTGTAGGTGCTGCTACTCGCTACTAGCAGCACTTGCCCCTACAGCCTGCTAGAGGCTACCTGGGGGATCTTTGTCTGTGTGTAGGTGCTGCTACTCGCTACTAGCAGCACTTGCCCCTACAGCCTGTGATGTTGGTTGGTGATGATGATGATGATAGTGGTGATGATGGTGGTGGTAGTGATGGTGATGATAGTGGTGATGATGATGGTGTTGATGATGATGGTGGTGGTAGTGATGGTGATGATAGTGGTGATGATGATGGTGGTGATGATGATGGTGGTGGTAGTGATGGTGATGATAGTGGTGATGATGATGGTGTTGATGATGATGGTGGTGGTAGTGATGGTGATGATAGTGGTGATGATGATGGTGGTGATGATGATGGTGGTGGTAGTGATGGTGATGATAGTGGTGATGATGATGATGGTGATGATGATAGTGGTAGTGATGATGATGATGGTGGTGATGATGGTGGTGGTAGTGATGGTGATGATAGTGGTGATGATGATGGTGTTGATGATGATGGTGGTGATGATGTTGATGATGGTGATGATGGGAATTCCTAACGACTTCCTGTGACTCAGAGCGCTGCTGGCGCCGGGCGGGCAGCAACAATGAGCACGACGCGTTCTCGTTCTCAAGAAGCCGGTCGCCTTTCCTGGAGCGAGAGCCGCTCAGATTTATCGTAAAGAGACGCGGGGAGAGGTGGGGGGAGGTGGGGGAAGGTGGGGGGGAGGTGAGGTGGGGGGTGAGGTGGGGGGAGGTGGGGGAGGTGGGGGGGGAAGTGGGGGGGAGGTGGGGGGAGGTGGGGGGGGAGGTGGGGGGAGGTGGGGGAGAGGTGGGGGGGAGAGGTGAGAGTGGGTGGGTGGATGAGAGTGAGTGGGTGGGTGAAAGTGAGTAGGTGGATGTGGGTGAGTGAGTGTGTGTGAGAGTGAGTGAGTGGGTGGGTGAGAGTGAGTGTGAGAGTGGGTGAGTGGGTGGGTGAGAGTGAGTGAGTGAGTGTGTGTGAGAGTGAGTGAGTGTGTGTGAGAGTGAGTGAGTGGGTGGGTGAGAGTGAGTGAGTGAGTGGGTGAGTGGGTGTGGGTGGATGAGAGTGAGTGAGTGGGTGGGTGAGAGTGAGTACGGGACACACCACACACAGCACACACACTCACCACACTCACTCACCACACTCACCACACACACTCACCACACTCACCACCCACACCACACTCACCACACACACTCACGCACTCACTCACACATCACACACTCACCACACTCACTCACCACACACACTCACCACACTCACTCACCACACACACCACACACACACTCACCACACTCACTCACATACTCACTCACCACACACTCACCACTCTCACTCACCACACACACACACCACACATACTACACACACTCACTCACCACACACACACACACCACACACTCACTCACCACACTCACTCACCACACTCACTCATCACACACACTCACCACACACACTCACACTCACTCACCACATACACTCACCACACTCACCACACACTCACCACACACACTCACCACACTCACCACCCACACCACACTCACCACACACACTCACGCACTCACTCACACATCACACACACACACTCACCACACTCACTCACCACACACACTCACCACACTCACTCACCACACACACACACACCACACACACACTCACCACACTCACTCACATACTCACTCACCACACACTCACCACTCTCACTCACCACACACACACAACACACACACTACACACACTCACTCACCACACTCACTCACCACACTCACTCATCACACACACACACCACACACACTACACACACTCACTCACCACACTCACTCACCACACTCACTCATCACACACACTCACCACACACACTCACACTCACTCACCACATACACTCACCACACTCACCACACACACTCACCACACACACTCACCACACTCACCACCCACACCACACTCACCACACACACTCACGCACTCACTCACACATCACACACACACACTCACCACACTCACTCACCACACACACTCACCACACTCACTCACCACACACACACACACCACACACACACTCACCACACTCACTCACATACTCACTCACCACACACTCACCACTCTCACTCACCACACACACACACCACACACACTACACACACTCACTCACCACACTCACTCACCACACTCACTCATCACACACACTCACCACACACACTCACACTCACTCACCACATACACTCACCACACTCACCACACACACTCACCACACACACTCACCACACTCACTCACCACACACACACACACCACACACACACCACACACACCACACTCACCACACACTCACCACACCACACTCACTCACCACACTCACCACACTCACCACACACACTCACCACACTCACTCACCACAGACACTCCACCACACACGCAGTAGATAAATAACACGAGACTCAGTGACAGGAGGATGTTACCGAGTTGTATTGGACGCATTGTGAGCGAGTGTGTGGGTCAAAGTTTGAGTTATCAAGTGAGCACAACAAAGACAAAGATGCCCCCTATAGCCTGAGCAGACTGTAGGGGCAAGTGCTATTTGCGAGTTGCGCCTATGAACAAACACACGCACACAACACACACAGGCGCACACACACACAGGTGCACGGACACACACACACAACACACACTCACACACAGGCACACACACACAGGCGCACACACAAACAGACGCACACACACACACAGGCGCAGACACACACAGGCGCGCACACACACACAGAGGGGCACACACAGACACAGGTGCACACACACACATAGACGCAAACACACACAGGCGCGCACACTCACAGACACACACACAGGCGCACACACACACAGGTGCACGGATACACAGACGCACGTACGGACTGGGTGTAGTCACCCGGTAGGCCCAGGGGCTGAGTGAGCCGCTACTCCTCCTCCACCTCCTCCACCTCCTCCTCCTCCACCTCCTCCACCTCCTGCTGCTGCTCGATCAGTGAGCAGCAGCAGCAGCGAGCCAAGTTCCACCTCCTCCTCCTCCGAGTTCCACCTCCTCCTCCACTGCAGACAGCAGCTGGGACTGAGCGAGAGGAGAGGGCGGGGGTGAGCGGGTAAGTGGGAGAGTGTGTGGGTGGGTGAGTGAGTGGGTGAGTGAGTGGGTGGGTGAGTGAGTGAGTGGGTGAGTGGCTGAGTGAATGGGTGAGTGAGTGGTGAGTGGGTGAGGGAGTGGGTGAGGGAGTGGGTGGGTGAGTGGGTGAGGGAGTGGGTGGGTGAATGGGTGGGTGAGTTAGTGGATGAGTGAGTGGGTGGGTAAGTGAGTGGGTGAGTGGGTGAGTGAGTGGGTGAGTGAGTGAGTGGGTGAGTGGGTGAGTGGGTGAGTGGTGAGTGGGTGAGTGAGTGGGTGGGTGAATGGGTGAGTGAGTGAGTGGGTGAGTGAGTGTGTGGGTGGGTGAGTGGGTGGGTGAGTGGGTGGGTGAATGGGTGAGTGGGTGGGTGAATGGGTGGGTGGGTGAGTGGGTGAGTGGGTGGGTGAATGGGTGGGTGGGTAAATGGGTGGGTGGGTGAGTGGGTGAGTGAGTGGGTGAGTGAGTGGGTGAGTGAGTGGGTGAATGGGTGAGTGGGTGGGTGGGTGAGTGGGTGAATGGGTGGGTGGGTGGGTGGGTGAGTGGGTGGGTGGGTGAGTGGGTGGGTGGGTGAGTGGGTGAGTGAGTGGATGAATGGGTGAGTGGGTGAGTGAGTGGGTGGGTGAGTGAGTGAGTGGGTGAGTGAGTGGGTGAGTGAGTAAGTGGGTGAGTGAGTGGGTGAGTAAGTGGGTGAGTGAGTGGGTGGGTGAGTGAGTGGGTGAATGAGTGAGTGAGTGGGTGAGTAAGTCAGTGGGTGAGTGAGTGGGTGAGTGAGTGAGTGATTGGGTCAGTGAGTGGCTGAGTGTAAGTACTTGGCCAACTAAAGTGCACCTAGCCTGGCACCTGCGTGGCGCTGAGCCGTGCCAGCTGGGTCGTCATGGCGACGGCGCGTCTCAGCTCCTCCCGGGCGCGGGACATGGAGACACGGAGACAGCTCTCGTCCGCGGGGACACGGAGACACGGGGACACGCGGAGACGAGACACGCGGTCCATCAGAGACACGGCGTTCTGCGGAGACACGGAGACACGGGGACACTGAGACACGGAGACACTGGGACACGGAGACACTGAGACACTGAGACACAGGACACTGGACACTGGGACACTGAGACACTGAGACACTGAGACACGGGGACACTGAGACACTGGGACACGGAGACACTGAGACACTGGGACACGGAAACACTGAGACACTGAGACACGGGGACACTGAGACACTGAGACACAGGACACTGGACACTGAGACACTGGGACACTGAGACACTGAGACACTGAGACACGGGGACACTGGGACACGGAGACACTGGGACACTGAGACACTGAGACACTGGGACACGGAGACACTGGGACACTGGGACACTGAGACACTGGGACACGGAGACACTGAGACACGGAGACACTAAGACACTGGGACACTGAGACACGGAGACACTGGGACACGGAGACACTGGGACACTGGGACACGGAGACACTGGGACACGGAGACACTGAGACACTGGGACACTGGGACACTGGGACACTGAGACACTGAGACACGGGGACACTGGGACACGGAGACACAGGACACTGGACACTGGGACACTGAGACACTGAGACACTGAGACACTGAGACACGGGGACACTGAGACACTGGGACACGGAGACACTGAGACACTGGGACACGGAAACACTGAGACACTGAGACACGGGGACACTGAGACACTGAGACACAGGACACTGGACACTGAGACACTGGGACACTGAGACACTGAGACACTGAGACACGGGGACACTGGGACACGGAGACACTGGGACACTGAGACACTGAGACACTGGGACACGGAGACACTGGGACACTGGGACACTGAGACACTGGGACACGGAGACACTGGAGACACTGAGACACGGAGACACTAAGACACTGGGACACTGAGACACGGAGACACTGGGACACGGAGACACTGGGACACTGGGACACGGAGACACTGGGACACTGAGACACTGAGACACTGGGACACTGAGACACGGAGACACGGAGACACTGGGACACTGGGACACTGGGACACTGGGACACTGAGACACTGAGACACGGAGACACTGGGACACTGAGACACTGGGACACTGGGACACTGAGACACTGGAGACACTGAGACACTGAGACACTGAGACACTGGGACACTGAGACACTGGGACACTGAGACACTGGGACACTGAGACACTGAGACACTGGGACACTGGGACACTGGGACACTGGGACACTGAGACACTGGGACACTGAGACACTGAGACACTGGGACACTGAGACACTGGGACACTGAGACACTGGGACACTGAGACACTGGGACACTGGGACACTGGGACACTGGGACACTGAGACACTGGGACACTGGGACACTGAGACACTGGGACACTGAGACACTGGGACACTGAGACACTGGGACACTGAGACACGGAGACACTGGGACACTGAGACACGGAGACACTGGGACACTGGGACACTGAGACACTGGGACACTGGGACACTGAGACACTGGGACACTGAGACACTGGGACACTGAGACACTGGGACACTGGGACACTGGGACACTGAGACACTGGGACACGGAGACACTGGGACACGGATACACACAGGGTGACACACACAGTGACACACACACAGGGTGACACACATGGTGACACACAGGGTGACACACACACAGTGACACACACAGTGACACACACACAGGGTGACACACAGGGTGACACACAGGGTGACACACACACCAGTGACACACACACACAGTGACACACACACAGTGACACACACAGTCACACACTGACACACACAGGGTGACACACAGGGTGACACACAGGGTGACACACACACACAGTGACACACACAGTGACACACACACACAGGGTGACACACAGGGTGACACACAGGGTGACACACAGGGTGACACACAGGGTGAGGGTGAGGGGGCCTCTGACCGTGAGGGGGACGGAGTCGCCACTCCCAGAGGCCTCCAGCAGGAGGCGCCGCCTCAGCAGCAGCAGCTCAGAGTCGGCTCCCTGCACCTGCACCTCCCGTACAGCGGCACACACCACCACCGCTCTCCCCCCACTCTCTCTCACCACCACCACTCTCACCCCACTCTCCCCACTCTCACTCTCCCCCCACTCACTCGCCACTCTCTCCTCACTCTCTCCTCACTCTCCCAACTCACTCCCCACTCTCTCCCCTCACTCCCACTCACACTCTCTCCTCACTCTCCCCCCCCCACTCTCCCCCCACTCTCCTCACTCTCCCCTCACTCCCCCCACCACTCTCCCTCACTCCCCACTCTCTCCCCACTCTCTCTCCCCTCACTCTCCACTCACTCTCCCCACCACTCTCCCTCACCACTCTCCCCCACTATCCCCCTCACCACTCTCCCCTCACCACTCTCCCCTCACCACTCCCCCCACTCTCCCCCTCACCACTCTCCCCTCACCACTCTCCCCTCACCACTCTCCCCTCACCACTCTCCCCTCACCACTCCCCCCCACTATCCCCTCACTCTCCACTCACTCTCCCCACCACTCTCCCCTCACCACTCTCCCCTCACCACTCTCCCCCTCACCACTCCCCCCTCACTCTCCCCCCACTCCCCCTCACACTCTCCCCCCACTCCCCCCTCACCACTCTCCCCCCACTCCCCCCTCACCACTCTCCCCCTCACCACTCTCCCACCACTCCCCCCCTCACTCTCCCCCCACTCCCCCCTCACCACTCTCCCCCCACTCCCCCTCACCACTCTCCCCCACTCCCCTCACCACTCTCCCCCACTCCCCCCTCACCACTCTCCCCTCAACTCTCCCCACCACTCCCCCCTCACTCTCCCCCACTCCCCCCCCCACTCCCCCCTCACCACTCTCCCCCCACTCCCCCTCACCACTCTCCCCCACTTCCCCCTCACACTCTCCCCCACTCCCCCTCACCACTCTCCCCCACCACTCTCCCACCACTCCCCCTCACTCTCCCCCATCCCCCCCCCCCCCCTCACCACTCTCCCCCCCACTCCCCCTCACCACTCCCCCCCATCCCCCTCACCACTCTCCCCCCACTCCCCCTCACCACTCTCCCCCCCACTCCCCCTCACCACTCTCCCCCCACTCCCCTCACCACTCTCCCCCACTCCCCCCTCACCACTCTCCCCCCACTCCCCTCACCACTCTCCCCCACTCTCCCCCTCACCACTCTCCCCCACTCCCCCCTCACCACTCTCCCCCTCCCCCCTCACACTCTCCCCCACTCCCCCCTCACCACTCTCCCCCACTCCCCCCCTCCACCACTCTCCCCCACTCTCCCCCTCACCACTCTCCCCCCACTCCCCCTCACCACTCTCCCCCACTCTCCCCCTCACCACTCTCCCCCCACTCCCCCTCACCACTCTCCCCCACTCTCCCCTCACCACTCTCCCCCCACTCCCCCCTCACCACTCTCCCCCACTCTCCCCCTCACCACTCTCCCCCCACTCCCCCCTCACCACTCTCCCCCACTCCCCCTCACCACTCTCCCCCACTCTCCCCTCACCACTCTCCCCCCACTCCCCCCTCACCACTCTCCCCCACTCTCCCCCTCACCACTCTCCCCCCACTCCCCCCTCACCACTCTCCCCCCACTCCCCCTCACCACTCTCCCCCCACTCCCCCTCACCACTCTCCCCCCACTCCCCCCTCACCACTCTCCCCACCACTCCCCCCTCACTCTCCCCCCACTCCCCCCCCCACTCCCCCTCACCACTCTCCCCCACTCCCCCCCTCACCACTCTCCCCCACTCCCCCTCACCACTCTCCCCCTCACCACTCTCCCCACCACTCCCCCCCTCACTCTCCCCCCACTCCCCCCCCCACTCCCCCCTCACCACTCTCCCCCACTCCCCCCTCACCACCTCCCCACCACTCCCCCCCTCACTCTCCCCCCACTCCCCCCCCACTCCCCCTCACCACTCTCCCCCCCACTCCCCCCTCACCACTCCCCCCCCCACTCCCCCCTCACCACTCTCCCCCCACTCCCCCCTCACCACTCTCCCCCCCCACTCCCCCCTCACCACTCTCCCCCCACTCCCCCTCACCACTCTCCCCCACTCCCCCCTCACCACTCTCCCCCCACTCCCCCTCACCCTCCCCCACTCTCCCCCTCACCACTCTCCCCCACTCCCCTCACCACTCTCCCCCCACTCTCCCCCTCACCACTCTCCCCCCACTCCCCCTCACCACTCTCCCCCCACTCCCCCCTCACCACTCTCCCCCCACTCCCCCCTCACCACTCTCCCCCACTCCCCCCTCACCACTCTCCCCCACTCCCCCCTCACCACTCTCCCCCCACTCCCCCCTCACCACTCTCCCCCCACTCCCCCCTCACCACTCTCCCCCCACTCTCCCCCTCACCACTCTCCCCCCCCCTCCCTCACCACTCTCCCCCTCACCACTCTCCCCACCACTCCCCCCTCACTCTCCCCCCACTCCCCCCCCACTCCCCCCTCACCACTCTCCCCCTCACCACTCTCCCCACCACTCCCCCCCTCACTCTCCCCCCACTCCCCCCCCCACTCCCCCCTCACCACTCTCCCCCCCACTCCCCCCTCACCACTCCCCCCCCCACTCCCCCCTCACCACTCTCCCCTCACCACTCTCCCCCCCACTCCCCCCTCACCACTCTCCCCCCCACTCCCCCTCACCACTCTCCCCCCACTCCCCCCTCACCACTCTCCCCCCCACTCCCCCCTCACCACTCTCCCCCCCACTCCCCCCTCACCACTCTCCCCCCACTCCCCCTCACCACTCTCCCCCCACTCCCCCCTCACCACTCTCCCCCCACTCCCCCCTCACCACTCTCCCCCCACTCCCCCCTCACTACTATCCCCCCACTCCCCCCTCACCACTCTCCCCCCACTCCCCCTCACCACTCTCCCCCCACTCCCCCCTCACCACTCTCCCCCCCACTCCCCCCTCACCACTCTCCCCCCCACTCCCCCTCACCACTCTCCCCCCCACTCCCCCCTCACCACTCTCCCCCACTCCCCCCTCACCATCGCCTCCAGCTTCGCCACCGCCTCCTCCATCTTCTCGCTTTCCCGCCTTTTTCCGCCGCGACGAGCGGCGCCCTCCCATTGGCTGGAGTTCACCGAGACGCGACGAAACGCGCGTTTCTATTGGCTGGATTTCTAGAGCCCCGGATGAGACGAGCTTTGCTATTGGCTCAATGTGTAAACACGGGGGGCGGGCTGCAACGTTGGGAACGCCCCTTTATTTTCCTGAACCAATCAGCACGTCGCTCTCATTCGCCGCTGCTCTGCCGCCCGGCACGAGCCGGCGTCTCCCATTGGTCAACACCAACCCCGCCCCCCTCCCACTAACAGAGTGGAGCGGTGGTGCAGCGGTTAGCGCACAGATCCCTCGAGATCTGGATCCAGTCTCTGTCATTGTAGAGGCCTCAGATTCTTGTGGGTTCTGGAGAGTGGGTGAGTGAGTGGGCAGGTCAGTGAGTGGGTGGGTGACTGGGTGACTGAGTGGGTGAGTGAGTGGGTGGGCAGGTCAGTGAGTGAGTGGGTGGGTGACTGGGAGGTTGAGTGGGTGGGTGACTGGGTGAGTGGATGAGCGAGTGGGTGAGTTAGTGGGGGAGTGGGTGGGTGAGCGAGTGAGTGGGTGAGTGCCAGTTCAGTGAGTAGGTGGGGTAGCGGGTGAGTGGGTGGGGTAGCGGGTGAGTGGGCAGGTCAGCGAGTGGGTGGGTGAGTGGGTGACTGGGTGGGTGAGTGAGTGGGTGAGTGAGTGGGTGAGTGGGTGGGTGAGTGGGCGAGTGGGTGGGTGAGTGCCAGTTCAGTGAGTAGGTGGGGGAGCGGGTGAATGGGCAGGTCAGCGAGTGGGTGGGTGACTGAATGAGTGGGTGAGTGAGCGGCACGCGCGAGAGAAGAGATGGAGCTGATGCGGTACGGGTGGATGTGTGGCCGAGTGGTCTTGCCGATGCCCGTTACCAGCGGTGTCGAGATCGGCACTCAACTCACTCACCCTCACTCACACTCTCACCCTCACTCACTCACACTCACTCACCCACTCACACTCACTCTCACACTCACCCTCACTCACTCACACACTCACCCTCACCCCACTCACCCTCACACTCACCCCACTCACCCTTACTCACTCTCACCCCTGACCCCACTCACTCTCACACCCCTAACCCCACTCACCCTCACCCCTAACCTCACTCACACTCACCCCTAACCCCACTCACTCACTCACTCTCACACTCACCCCGAACCCCACTCACTCTCACCCCACTCACCCTCACTCACCCCTAACCACACTCACTCTCACACTCACCCTCACTCACTCTCACCCCTAACCCCACTCACTCACACTCTCACCCCACTCACCCTCACCACTCACCCCTCACTCTCACCCCACTCACCCTCACCACTCACCCCACTCACCCCACTCACAATAACAGAACGCACACAGTTGAGAGCAGAGTCGACGGGGAGTGTTATTACCGCCAGCGCGCCACGGAGCACGACGACCAAGGCCCCACACCGACTCAGGCCCCACACCGACTAGGCCCCACGTATGGCCCCCGCTCCAACTAGGCCCCCGGCCGGCGTCTCCGGCGTCAGCGTCCCCACAGCGGCGCCCCCCTCGCCGCCAGCCCCCCCCCTGGCCTCGCCTGCCGCTCCCCCACATCCACAACCATTCAAAGTGGGGGGGGGGGCGGGGGGGGCCAAGGCGCACAAAGACAAAGGGGCCCCCCAAGTCCCAGCGGTGCCACCTGGAACCTCCCCGGGGCTTTGCGGGTCACACCGAGGGGGGAGGGGGGGGGTGGGTGGCCAGCACCGCGCCCGGCCGCCTTTGTCTCCCCGGTGCCGGCGATGTCCGCAGCTACTCGGTTGAGGCCGAGTCGACCTAGGAGAGGCCCAGGACCGGTTCGGGTCGCCGGGTCGGCGGCGTGGCGCTAACCGCTGCGCCGCCGCTCCACCCGCGGCAAAACTTAAAAGCAATTTCATCACACAAAAGACAAAGGTCCTCCCCCCGGCCCAGGTAGCCCACACAGTGCTGTAGGGGCAAGTGCTGTTGGCACGGCACACGTGAGCGGCCGCCCCGTGTCTCCCCAGTGGCGATGCTGACTGGGACCGGGCAGTCTCCACTCAACACCGACCCCTAACGCTGTCATCGTTGTTCGTACCGCCGGTATCTATGTAACATTAGCATACGAGTAGCTTATCATTGGCATATCGTTTGAATGAAGTAAACTCAGGGGAGGGTTCGGTGCATCCACTCCGCCAGCCGGCTGCAGTCCGAGCCTGGCCAAGGGGGTGTACAGACTCAGACAGAGACACACACAGAGACACACAGAGACACACACAGAGACACACACAGAGACACACACAGAGACACACACAGAGACACACACAGAGACACACACAGAGACACACAGAGACACACACAGAGACACACAGACACACACAGAGACTCACACAGAGACACTCACACACAGACACACACACAGAGACACACACAGACACACACACACACAGACACACACAGACACACACAGACACACACAGAGACACACACAGAGACTCACACAGAGACTCACACAGAGACACAGACTCACACACAGAGACTCACACAGAGACTCACACAGACTCACACACACAGAGACTCACACAAACACACACAGAGACTCACTCAGACTCACTCACACAGAGACACTCACCAAACAGTGAGACAGACTCACCACACAGACACGGAGACTCGCCACACAGTGACGGACCCACCACAGTGCTACACAGACTCGCCACACAGTGACAGACTCAGAGACACATAGACTTACAGAGACTCGGAGACACGTAGACTTACAGAGACAGACTCACACAGAGACACACAGACACACACAGAGACTCACACAGAGACACACACAGAGACACACACAGAGACTCACACAGAGACACAGACGCATCACTCCCATCACCACCAGCACCATCATCATAATCGTCGCATATCTAGTGACAGCCATCAGTCACCCGTGTCTCTACTGCACCTCCTCCACCTCCTCCACCTCCGTCAGCTCCACCTCCTCCGTCAGCTCCACCTCAGACGACCCCACCCCCATAGCCACCGCCCTTGCCTCCAATCCGACCTCCCTGCACCCCGTCACAGTATCCATTACCACCACCACCACCAGCCCCACCACCACCACCAGCCCCACCACCACCACCACCCCACCACCACCCCCACCACCACCACCGTCATCGTCGTCGTCATCGTAATCGTCGTCGCGTATCCGGTGACTGCCAGCGGTCACCCCGGTCTCTCCACCTACTCCTCCTCCTCCGTCACCTCCACCTCCTCCACCTCCTCCTCCACCTCCACCACCCCCACCACCGTCGAGCTCGTTGCGTAGCCGGCTCAGCTCCTCGATCTCGTGCCGGTGGCGCTCCGTCTTGTGCCCGACCAGCGAGCGGTAGAAGTGAGCCGCGAACAGCACGAACAGCAGCCCCACGGGGGCCATCACGGCCGTGGCGGCCAAGGCAGCGTCCCTCCCCTCGTCGCTGCCGCCTCCAGGGCCGGGGTAGAGCGGCGGCGAGATGACGAGGGGAGGCGTGGGGGGGATGACGAGGTGGTGGTCGTGGTCGGGGTGAGCGGGGGGCGACACGGGGGACAGCGGCGGTGGATGTGGAGGTGGTGGATGTGGCGGTGGATGTGGCGGTGGCGGCAGCTGCTGCTGAGGTCGCTGAGCGGCGCCCAGGGGGAGGAACTTCACCCAGCAGAGGAGAACGACCTGCGGGGAGGGGAGAGCGGGTGGGTGAGTGGGAGAGTGAGTGGGTGGGTGAGTGGTGGGTGAGTGGGTGGGTGGGTGAGTGGGTGAGTGGGTGAGTGAGTGGGTGGGTGAGTGGGTGGGTGAGTGGGTGAGTGGGTGAGTGGGTGGGTGAGTGGGTGAGTGGGTGGGTGGGTGGGTGAGTGGGTGGGTGAGTGGGTGAGTGGGTGAGTGGGTGGGTGAGTGGGTGAGTGGGAGAGTGAGTGGGTGAGTGAGTGGGTGGGTGAGTGGGTGGGTGAGTGGGTGGGTGAGTGGGTGAGTGGGTGAGTGAGTGGGTGGGTGAGTGGGTGGGTGAGTGGGTGAGTGGGTGAGTGGGTGGGTGAGTGGGTGAGTGGGTGGGTGGGTGGGTGAGTGGGTGGGTGAGTGGGTGAGTGGGTGAGTGGGTGGGTGAGTGGGAGAGTGAGTGGGTGAGTGAGTGGGTGGGTGAGTGGGTGGGTGGGTGAGTGGGTGGGTGAGTGGGAGAGTGAGTGGGTGGGTGAGTGGGTGGGTGAGTGGGTGGGTGAGTGGGTGAGTGGGTGGGCGAGTGGGTGGGCGAGTGGGTGGGCGGGTGAGTGGGTGGGCGAGTGGGTGGGCGAGTGGGTGGGTGGGTGAGTGGGTGGGCGAGTGGGTGGGCGAGTGGGTGGGAGAGTGAGTGGGTGAGTGAGTGGGTGGGTGAGTGGGTGGGTGAGTGGGTGGGTGGGTGAGTGGGTGGGTGAGTGGGTGAGTGGGTGGGCGAGTGGGTGGGTGAGTGGGTGGGTGGGTGAGTGGGTGGGCGAGTGGGTGGGAGAGTGAGTGGGTGAGTGAGTGGGTGGGTGAGTGGGTGGGCGAGTGGGTGAGTGGGTGGGTGGGTGAGTGGGTGGGTGAGTGGGAGAGCGAGTGGGCGAGCTAGTGGGTGGGCGAGCGAGTGGGTGGGCGAGCAAGTGGGTGGGCGAGTGGGAGAGCGAGTGGGTGGGCGAGCGAGTGGGTGGGCGAGTGGGAGAGCGAGTGGGTGAGTGGGCAAGTAAGTGGGCGAGCGAGTGGGTGGGCGAGTGGGTGAGTGAGTGGGCGAGCGAGTGGGCGGGCGAGTGGGCAAGCGAGTGGGTGTGTGGGAGAGTGAGCGAGTGGAGTGGGCGAGTGGAGTGGGCGAGTGCAGTGGGCGAGTGTGTAAGCGAGTGAGCGAGTGGAGTGGGCGAGCGTGTGAACGAGTGAGCGAGAGTGCGAGTGAGTGGAAGAGCGTGCGCGGGAGAACGGGCGGGAGATTGCGTAAGTGAGCGAGTGTGTGGGCGAGTGGAGATGTGAGCGAGTGAGCGAGCGAGTGCGTGAGTGAGTGGGCGAGTGGAGTGGGCGAGTGTGTAAGCAAGTGAGCGTGTGAGCCAGAGTGCGAGTGAGTGGAAGAGCGAGCGCGGGAGAACGGGCGGGAGATTGCGTAAGTGAGCGAGTGTGTGGGCGAGTGGAGATGTGATGAGCGAGTGCGCGAGTGAGCGGGCGAGCGAATGGACGAGTGTGTGGGCGAGTGGAGATGTGATGAGCGAGTGAGCGGGCGAGCGTGCGAGCGAGTGTGTGGGTGAGTGGAGATGTGAGCGAATGGGCGAGCGAGTGGGCGAGCGAGTGGGCGAGCGAGTGGAGTGGGCGAGTGGAGATGTGATGAGCGAGTGCGCGAGTGAGCGGGCGAGCGAATGGACGAGTGTGTGGGCGAGTGGAGATGTGATGAGCGAGTGAGCGGGCGAGCGTGCGAGCGAGTGTGTGGGCGAGTGGGCGAGCGAGTGGGCGAGCGAGTGGGCGAGCGAGTGGGCGAGCGAGTGGGCGAGCGAGTGGAGATGTGATGAGCGAGTGCGCGAGTGAGCGGGCGAGCGAATGGGCGAGTGTGTGGGCGAGTGGAGATGTGAGCGAGTGAGCGTGCGAGCGGGCGAGCGAGTGGGTGAGTGTGTGGGCGAGCGAGCGTGCGAGCGGGCGAGGTGGTGGTGGTTAGCCGAGCGAGTCTGGGACCGACGACGGAGCTTCCGTCCGTGTCACCCACCCCCACCCCCCCCCACCCCCCCCCCCACCTCAGCGAGGAAGAGCAGCGTGCCGATGACGGTGCTGAAGGCCCAGGCGAGCTCGATGTAGCCGTGCATGCGCTCGTGCGGGCTCTCGTCCACGGCGTGCAGGTTGTGCACGTTGCTCACCGCCTCCAGGTTGGGCAGGATGCACGTGCTGATGAGCAGCGCAAACAGGTGCACGGCCACCAGCACCGTGGTGCACACGGAGAACGCCACCAGCAGCCCCCGCGGGTACACGTGGCCCACGTCCAGCTGCACCTCCACCATCGCCACCTGGGTCAGGGTGAGGGTGGTGAGGGTGGTAGTGAGGGTGGTGAGGGTGGTGTGGGTACAGGGTGAGGGTGGTGAGGGTACACGTGCCCCACGTCCAACTGTACCTCCACCATCGCCACCTGGGTGGTGAGGGTACAGGGTGAGGGGGTACAGGGTGAGGGGGTCAGGGTGAGGGGGTCAGGGTGAGGGTACAGGGTGAGGGGGTCAGGGTGAGGGTACAGGGTGAGGGGGTCAGGGTGAGGGTACAGGGTGAAGGGGTCAGGGTGAGGGGGTCAGGGTGAGGGTACAGGGTGAGGGGGTCAGGGTGAGGGGGTCAGGGTGAGGGGGTCAGGGTGAAGGGGTCAGGGTGAGGGTACAAGGTGAGGGTATAAGGTGAGGGGGTCAGGGTGAGGGGGACAGGGTGAGGGGGTCAGGGTGAGGGTACAGGGTGGAGTGGGATAGGCTTCAACAGGCTGTAGGGGCAAGTGCTGTTAGTAGCAGCAGCAGCAGCGCCTATGAAGGCTGCCGGCGCTGTGGCTACACACACAGAGGGGGGGTGGGTGGCTACCAGCACCACACCCGGCCGCCTTTGTCTCTCCCCCAGTGCTGGCTATGTTTAACCACAAACACATCGCAGCCAGGTCACTCGTTTGACGCTGAGTGGACCTAGGGGAGAAGAGGCCCAGGTCCGGTTCAGGTAACCACCGCTACTGGCCGCGAGATGGATATCGAATCATCATCATCACGACTCCCGTGGGCGATAAAGCGGAGTAACCCAACTCAGCTGCGACACTTACCGACAGTTTGCTGGGGATGTTTTATTTTTATTTTACGGCTTTAAAAGTTACAAAATCACCGCCGACGCCGATCAAGTGACACTTTCAGTAACTCGCAAAGCGGCGAAGATTGTGGTCCAACCTCAAAGAAATCATTAAGAGAAAAAAACTCCCCCCCGTGGGATGCGCAGTAAAGGCCGCTACGATGCCTACGCTCTTGCCTGAGCGGCCTGCCGCAAAACACGAGGGGTGGAGGGTAGGAGGCGGGGGGCGTCCGGGGTGGGTCGGTGTTGGTTCTCATCAAGTGAGGGGAGGCTACGAAACGTCGGGGAATCCATTCACCATGGCGAAGCCGGAGAGCAGCGCCGACGTGCGGGAAGACGCCTTGAGTTTGGCGCGGCTGAGGTAGAGTTTGCGCCATGACAGCGCCTGGATCGAGTGTTCGTTCGCAGTCATAAGATGGACGTAGCCTCGCTGGACCCAGCCGGGATAAGAGTCGTGCCCGGGAGGGCGGCCCCGCGGCGGCGGGGACGAGCAGGCGAGGGAGGGGGGCCCGACTCGGCCAGGGCCCCACATTTGGGTTCAAGTGGGCGGAGACTTTTTTTTTTATAATTTCTGAGGAGATTTTTTTATTTTAAAGATTAAAATGTTTGATTGTCGTCTTCCGTCAGTTATTATGTTTTTTTTTTAATTAACACAATTAGTTTTAATTAGAAACTAAGTGTCCGTGTTAATTATGTTTATCGGATTGTTTAAGAGTTGACCACCGAGTATTGGGGGAGTTCGTCTAAAGTGTAGAATTGAAATGTTTATATTCTGAATGCGTAGATTTTAAACATTTATAACGATAACCCGTTGTTATGTAACGATTGCTACGTGCAAGCTATGATAGTGAATGTTAATCTCGCAACGTAAATGGTTAACCCAGTTTTATGGTCGTAAATTACAATATCGCTATTGTTCCGCTGGTAACGTAATAACATCTACAGTTCGTACAATATAAGAGTGATATTAATACCGGTATTAGCATAATAGTTTGCTATGTGCGATGGTAAGTGGATATTATAATCCTATTTAGATTTAAATGTCTCAAATATAATATTATATTCGCTTCAATGCAATGCTATTATAAGCCTTTGATATAATGTTACCCGCTAAAATCAACTTCTATATATATTCCTTCCACTTATGTACAACACATTATGTTTACAGATTACTGTGCAGTTCATAATCTTGTAAATAAAATCGGCTTTTAAAATCGGTATAATGGCACGAGCACTAGCCAATGAACGCTGTTCACACTGCAATGTATACAATTAATTAAATTACGATACGATTACATCTTTACGTGCGACTAATGGTATTCTATTTACACGTGGGTGTACCTTTACATCGCTAAGTTTATATAAAAATTTTAAAAAACCTTTAAAAAATGTTTAAAATTACATCACCAGCCGCGTGTGGAGAGATGGAGGAGGCGATGCCTAAATCCAGCAGTAGATCGAGCAAGCGACAAAATAAACCTCGACTTGGGGTCGTAATTTCGTTTAATAATTTTGTTAAATTACCGCCAAAAACTTACAATCGTGGCGAGGCGATTGCTAAAGTTTGGGTTTATCGAGAACCACGCCTCAAACATTATTTAATTATTCACCTCTTCGCTTCCACTCGCATTTTGGGGCATTTTTTTGTCAACACGCCACGTTGGTTGGGGAGGGGGGAGACCAAACCATTTGCGTCGAGGGGTGCTCGTGAGGAGTAGGGGGGGGTGGATCCTAATCTTATTGGTAATTTGGACGAAACCATCTAATTTGAAGAATTCCCCCCCTCTACTCACCACCACGCCCCCACCGTTGACTAAATTTGTCCACATGGTACAGTCCGGGGCGGATGGACATTTGATAAACATTCGCACAGCCGGGGTTTGCCGCGACGCGGACTAAACCAATTCGGCTTTTAGGCAGAGGGGTGTTTGTACCAAAATGCCGTTGACTTCTAAGGGACGAAACCACTCGAATATCCGAACACCCCCCTACCCCCTCTTGGCTATATTGGTCGAGCCAATGGCAATTTGATAAACATTGCAGAGTTTCCCGCGGTGTGGAGCAAACCATTACCGGTTACACTTGGGGGGGTGCGCGGAAGGGTCTGAAGAGCAATGCTGTTGAATTGTATAGGGCGATACCATTATAGAAACTAGAATAACCCCTTGTTATAATTGATTCTTTACCCAAGAATGTCCGTGTGTAACGCGCGTGACGTCACTCCGCGTGGACCAGCCCCCCTCATTAATAATCATGAACACGTGACGTCCTCCAAATGGACCCCCCCTCACCCTTAATTAGCGGGTGACGTCACTCCACATGGGGGGGGCGAGTTGCCCCCTCCCCCCTCCGCGGCGTCAACTGACAACGTCACGTGGTGTGCGTGACGCTGCTGAGACATCAAAGTAAAATGGACGTCTCGATTTGAACTTTCGTGACTGCAGCGATTCATCTTCTTGGTTCTTTCGGTAAAGTCACGTAGAATGGAAATAAAAAAAACATAATAAAATAATTATTTTATTTTATTATGTTTTATTTTTTATTCACGTAGAATGGAAATAATAAAGTAAAATAAAACAGAATAAAATAAAAATAAACATTTATGTTTTATTTTTATTCACGTAGAATGTAAATAATAAAATAGTAAAAAATTTAACAATAAAATTTTATATTTTATTCTGTTTTATTTTTTTAATTTCCATTCTACGTGAATAAAAAATAAAACAATAAAATGATATAATATTTTATTCTGTTTTATTTTATTTATTTTATTATTTCCATTCTACGTGACTTTACCGAAAGAACCAAGAAGAAAAATGGACGTCGTGATGAACTCACTCACCTCCCCACTCACTCACCCACTCACTCACCCACTCACTCACCCACTCACTCACCTCCCCACTCACCTACCCACTCACTCACCTCCCACTCACTCACCCACTCACTCACCTACCCACTCACTCACCCACTCACTCACCCACTCACTCACCCACTCACCACCTCCCCACTCACTCACCCACTCACTCACCTCCCCACTCACCTACCCACTCACTCACCTACCCACTCACCCACTCACTCACCTCCCCACTCACCTACCCACTCACTCACCGACCAACTCACTCACCCACTCACTCACCTCCCCACTCACTCACCGACCAACTCACCCACCCACCTACTCAACCACCCATTCACCACATCCTCACCCACTTCCCCACCCACTCACCACCCACCCACTCGCATCACCCAACCAACACAACAAGGCAAAGACGTGATTGGTATAAAATAATTTTAACTCAAATCTCCACCAAACCCACACATCGTCACGAGTGACGTCATATAAACATTAAAAGTCGTTAAATATTCAGTTAAAAACGTGTACACTGTGGTGAGCCGGCCGATATTCAATGGTGTACTCGGTGCCTCGCGAAGTCAAACGTGCTCATTGGTAATCGGATTACTTTAGACAACATGTAATTGTAGTCTGGCGCTGTCAGTTGTAATCGGATTACCTTGTGCCAAGTGCGTTTTAGCCTTCAACGCGAATTTGTAACCGGATTACTTTGTGTCAGGTGTAATTTAAGTATTTTGCGGTAACTTGTAATCGGATTACTTTGTGCAACTTTTAATTGAATTCTGTGCTTCGGTGGCGTTACAGGACTGTGCGTGGCTGATGTAAAAAAAACATGGAAATGTCAAATCGGTTCATTGTCTACTCAGCTGTTAAATACCCACAGACTCACTCACACAGAGACCCACAGACTCACCACACAGAGACCCACAGACTCACCACACAGAGACCCACAGACTCACCACACAGAGACCCACAGACTCACCACACAGAGACCCACAGACTCACCACACAAAGACCCACAGACTCACCACACAGAGACCCACAGACTCACCACACAGAGACCCATAGACTCACTCACACAGAGACCCACAGACTCACTCACACAGAGACCCACAGACTCACCACACAGAGACCCATAGACTCACTCACACAGAGACCCACAGACTCACTCACACAGAGACCCACAGACTCACCACACAGAGACTCATAGACTCACCACACAGAGACCCACCACACAGAGATCCATAGACTCACTACACAGAGACCCACAGACTCACCACACAGAGACCCACAGACTCACCACACAGAGACCCATAGACTCACCACACAGAGACCCATAGACTCACCACACAGAGACCCATAGACTCACCACACAAAGACCCACAGACTCACCACACAGAGACCCACAGACTCACCACACAGAGACCCACAGACTCACCACACAGAGACTCATAGACTCACCACACAGAGACCCACAGACTCACCACACAGAGACCCATAGACTCACCACACAGAGACCCATAGACTCACCACACAGAGACCCACAGACTCACCACACAGAGACCCATAGACTCACCACACAGAGACCCATAGACTCACCACACAGAGATCCATAGACTCACCACACAGAGACCCATAGACTCACCACACAGAGACCCACAGACTCACCACACAGAGACCCATAGACTCACCACACAGAGACCCATAGACTCACCACACAGAGACCCATAGACTCACCACACAGAGACCCACAGACTCACCACACAGAGACCCACAGACTCACCACACAGAGACCCACAGACTCACCACACAGAGACTCATAGACTCACCACACAGAGACCCACAGACTCACCACACAGAGACCCATAGACTCACCACACAGAAACCCATAGCAAGTTGGCACAGTAGGGGGCACAGGTGGTGCATCTGCCAGTCATCTCAGTAAGTCAAACCATAGTATCAGGGTCTGTCCCGTGACCTTCTCCTCCTGCACCTAGCCTGGCACAGCAGTACAACCCATGGCACCTGCAGGGTCTGCCACGTGACCTCCTTATGCAACTAGCCTGGCACAGCAGTCAACCCGTGGCACCTGCAGGGTCTGCCCCGTGACCTCCTCCTCGTGCACCTAGCCTGGCACAGCAGTACAACCCATGGCACCTGCAGGGTCTTGTCCCGTGACCTCCTCCTCCTGCACCTAGCCTGGCACAGCAGTACAACCCATGGCACCTGCAGGGTCTGTCCCGTGACCTCCTCCTCCTGGTGCACCTAGCCTGGCACAGCAGTACAACCCATAGCACCTGCAGGTTCTGTCCCGTGACCTCTTCATGCACCTAGCCTGGCACAGCAGTACAACCCATAGCACCTGCAGGTTCTGCCCCGTGACCTCTTCATGCACCTAGCCTGGCACAGCAGTACAACCCATAGCACCTGCAGGATGTCCCGTGACCTCCTCCTCCTGGTGCACCTAGCCTGGCACAGCAGTACAACCTATAGCACCTGCAGGATGTCCCGTGACCTCCTGCCAGCAGCGAGCGTTCGACACTTCACGTGGCCTCGGAGTGCACCTAGCCTGGCACAGGCGTCGTGGTGACGTCACCTCCACTTAGTGGCGAACAGCGGCTGTTGTTTTCGTGTGTGTACGTGTGTGTCATGTGTGTGTACGTGTGTGTGTGTACGTGTGTGTCATGTATGTGTACATGTGTGTGTACGTGTGTGTGTGTACGTGTGTGTCATGTATGTGTACATGTGTGTGTGCGTGTGTGTACGTGTGTATGTGGGTACATGCGTATCCGTGTGTCCGTGTGTACGTGTGCGTGTGTACGTGTCCATGTGTGTATGTGTACGTGTGCGTGTGTACGTGTCCATGTGTGTATGTGTGTGTGCGTGTACATGTGTGTATGTACATGTGTGTGTATGTGTGTGAACGTGTGTGCGTGTACGTGTGCGTGTGTACGTGTCCATGTGTGTATGTGTGTGTGCGTGTACATGTGTGTATGTACATGTGTGTGTATGTGTGTGAACGTGTGTGTGTGTACGTGTGCGTGTGTACGTGTCCATGTGTGTATGTGTGTGTGCGTGTGTGTGTGTGTACGTGTGTGTGTGAATGTGTGTGTACGTGTGTGTGTACGTGTGTGTCATGTGTGTGTACGTGTGTACGTGTGTGTCATGTGTGTGTACGTGTGTACGTGTGTGTCATGTGTGTGTACGTGTGTACGTGTGTGTCATGTATGTGTACGTGTGTCATGTATGTGTACGTGTGTACGTGTGCGTGTGTGTGCGTGTACGTGTGTGTGTACGTGTGAATGTGTGTGTACGTGTGTGTGTACTTGTGAATGTGTGTGTACGTGTGTGTGTGTACGTGTGTACACTGGTGTGTATGTGTGTACACTTGTGTATGTGTGTACACTTGTGTGTGTGTGTGTACACGTGTGTGTGTGTGTACACTTGTGTGTGTGTGTGTACGTGTGTACACTTGTGTGTGTGTGTCTGTGTGTGTGTGTACGTGTGTACACTGGTGTGTATGTGTGTACACTTGTGTATGTGTGTACACTTGTGTGTGTGTGTACACTTGTGTGTGTGTGTGTGTACACTTGTGTGTGTGTGTACACTTGTGTGTGTGTGTACGTGTGTACACTTGTGTGTGTGTGTACACTTGTGTGTGTGTGTGTACACGTGTGTGTGTGTACGTGTGTACACTTGTGTCTGTGTGTTTGTGTGTCTGTGTGTTTGTGTGTCTGTGTGTACGTGTGTACACTTGTGTGTGTGTGTGTACGTGTGTACACTTGTGTGTGTGTGTGTACACGTGTGTGTGTGTACACGTGTGTGTACGTGTGTATACTTGTGTGTGTGTATGTGTGTACACGTGTGTGTATGTGTACACTTGTGTGTGTGTGTGTACACTTGTGTGTGTGTGTGTACACGTGTGTGTACGTGTGTATACTTGTGTGTGTGTGTGTAGTCAGGCAAAACAACCCCCGACCTCTTCATTGGTGCCGGACGGCAACGCTGTGGTGGGCAGTGCCGTGGGGGGAGGAGGGCCAACTGAGATTGGCCTCTCCCCTCATGGCGTCTGTGACCACCACAGCGGCCAAACGGGGGCTCTGGACGGGTGCGAGGGGCTGGTAACCCCTCCACCTTCAATGAATTACCACTAAACCACGTGGAAACTACCCAGCTCAGCTTGTGCCGGAAGCCCCGGGGGGACAGGCGTCTGTGACGTCTCCTGGCCAAACCCCAATTGGCGGAGCCAGGAGACTGAATCTTCACCCTCGGGGCTCCTCCAGAAACAACGAAAAGCCACTTTATGTGGCCCCGTGGAATGTTCGAACGCTCACTGCGGAGGAGAGGCTGCCGCTCCTCTGTCGGGAGCTGGACCGGTACCACCTGGACCTCTGTGGAGTGCAGGAGGTCTGGTAGACTGGTCCGGGTGTGTTTGTGGAGGAGAGGCTGCCGCTCCTCTGTCGGGAGCTGGATCGGTACCACCTGGATCTCTGTGGAGTGCAGGAGGTCTGGTAGACTGGTCCGGGTGTGTTTGTGGAGGAGAGGCTGCCGCTCCTCTGTCGGGAGCTAGACCGGTACCACCTGGATCTCTGTGGAGTGCAGGAGGTCTGGTAGACTGGTCCGGGTGTGTTTGTGGAGGAGAGGCTGCCGCTCCTCTGTCGGGAGGTGGATCGGTACCACCTGGATCTCTGTGGAGTGCAGGAGGTCTGGTAGACTGGTCCGGGTGTGTTTGTGGAGGAGAGGCTGCCGCTCCTCTGTCGGGAGCTAGACCGGTACCACCTGGATCTCTGTGGAGTGCAGGAGGTCTGGTAGACTGGTCCGGGTGTGTTTGTGGAGGAGAGGCTGCCACTCCTCTGTCGGGAGGTGGACCGGTACCGCCTGGATCTCTGCGGCATTCAGGAGGTCCGGTCTGACACCAGCGTCGTGGTGACGTCACTGCCACTTCGTAGTGAATGGCGGTTGTTGTTGTTGTTTATGTGTGTGTCAGTTTGTGTGTGTCTGTGTGAATGTGTCTGTGTGTGTCTGTGTGTGTGTCAGTGTGTGTGTTCACGACGATCTGATTTTGCGTTTCCAGATTCAGAAATCTCCGCCACAGCATTTCACCTTGACGCACGCAGAGTGCGACTCTGTGGACACACACAGAGACAGACACACAGACACACACACAGAGACACACACACACAGAGACACACACAGAGAGACACACACACACACAGACACACACAGACACACACACAGACACACACATACAGACACACAGACACACACACACACAGACACACAGATAAAGGCACCCCATGTAGCTCGCACATCACGTTCGAGGCAAGTGCTGTAAAAACAAACAGCCGCCCCCTGCGGTGACGTCACCGCGGCAGCTGGTGCCAGGCTAGGTGCACGTGGAGGCTGCTGGGTGGTGCCAGGCTAGGTGCACGTGGAGGCTGCTGCTGCTGGTGCCAGGCTAGGTGCAACTGGAGGAGAATTTCCCCGGCGCTCCGCTCGTCGCTGTGAGCGTCGCTCCTCTGCCCGTGCCGGAGGGCGACTGCCTCCAACTGCCTCCAACTGCCTCCAACTGCCTCCAACTGGCTCCAACTGGCTCCAACTGCCTCCAACTGCCTCCAACTGCCTCCAACTGCCTCCAACTGCCTCCAACTGCCTCCAACTGGCTCCAACTGCCTCCAACTGGCTCCAACTGGCTCCAACTGCCTCCAACTGCCTCCAACTGCCCTATAGCAGCGTCCTTCACGTGCACCTAGCCTGGCATTGCCCAGTCGCGTTCTTATCGAGCCTCCTCCACAGAGGCCGATATTGATACCGCTGGTACCAGTCATCACCTCAGCTCCATCTCTTCTCTAGCCCATGCGACTCACTCACCCACTCACTCACTCACCCACCCACTCATTCACTCACTCACTCACTCACCCACTCACTCACCCACCCACCCACTCACTCACTCACCCACCCACCCACCCACTCACTCACTCACCCACCCACACACTCACAACTCACTCACTCACCCACTCACCCACCCATTCTCTCACTCACCCACCCACCCACTCACTCACTCACCCACCCACCCACTCACCCACCCATTCTCTCACCCACTCACTCACTCACCCACCCACCCACTCACTCACTCACCCACCCACCCACTCACTCACTCACCCACTCACTCACCCACTCACTCACCCACCCACTCACCCACCCACCCACCCACTCACTCACCCACTCACTCACTCACCCACTCACCCACTCACCCACCCACCCACTCACCCACCCACCCACTCACTCACCCACTCACCCACTCACTCGCCCACTCACTCACTCACCCACTCACTCACTCACCCACTCACTCACCCACCCACTCGCTCACCCACCCATTCACCCACTCACCCACCCACTCACTCACCCACCCACCCACTCACTCACTCACCCACCCACACACTCACAAACTCACTCACTCACCCACTCACCCACCCATTCTCTCACTCACCCACCCACCCACTCACTCACCACCCACCCACTCACCCACCCATTCTCTCACCCACTCACTCACTCACCCACTCACCCACTCACCCACTCACTCACTCACTCACCCACCCACCCATCCACCCACTCACTCACCCACTCACTCACCTACCCACTCACCAACTCACTCACCTACCCACTCACCCACTCACCCTTTCAATCACTCACCCACTAACTCACCTACCTCACCTACCCACTCACCCACTCACTCACCTACCCACTCACCCACCCACTCACCCTTTCAATCACTCACCCACTAACTCACCTACCTCACCTACCCACTCACCCAGTCACCCACCCACCCACTCACTCACTCACTCA